>VWYK01008481.1:0-15797 GCA_013399775.1 Semnornis frantzii | reverse complement strand
TTTTTTTTTTTTTTCCTAATGCACAACACATTGATTGCAAAACAGAGAAATCACGATGGGGACTTTCAGGACGGTATCGAGCGGCTCTCCTCGGTGGGGTGCGGGAGGAACACGGGAGGGGAGCCGCAGCCCCGACGCGGCGCCGCTTGAACGGAGCCCCTCGAGCACAGCAGCTGCGGCCACCGCTGCCTCCCTCGATTTGCCGTTTTTGCTCTCAGCTCGCTGGTACAGGGCAGCAAGCAATTTGTTACGGCGATTTTTTCTTTCCGAGTTCTCCCACCGCTCATCCAGCCGCTCGCTGCAACTTTTCCACGGGCGCCGAGGGCAACACCGGCGGGGGTTGGAACTAAGTGATTTTTAAGATCACTTCCAACCCAAACCATTCTATGATTCTATTTTATATTTTACTTCCGTCGTCACCGTGCTCCCCTCAAAACTGCTCACCAACCGCGGCAGCTCCCACCCTCGGAGCCTCTCACCTCCAGGGCTGCCCCGGGAGCCACCACTAATCCCCTGCCGCGGACACTATTCCCTGCCCGCCGAGCCGCCCCGACCCGCAGCTCTCCCGTCCGCAGCCCACCTTCTCCCATTAGGAATCACAGAATTGCTTCGGTTGGAAAAGACCTCTAAGATCGTCGAGTTCAACCTACGACCCAACACCACTATGGCCATTAAACCACCTCCCAGAAACGCACGTTTCTTCAACACCTCCAGGGATGGGGACTCCACTATCTCCCTGGGCAGCCTGTTCCAATCCCTGACCACTCTTGCAGCAAAGAAATTGTTCCTCATCTCCAACCTAACCCTCCCCTGGCACACTTTCAGGCCGTTCCCTCTCCTTCTATCACCTGGTATTAGGGAGAAGATACCCTAAGGACATGAGACCGACCCCACTTCACGCCAACCTCCTTTCAGGGACTTGTAGAGAGCAACGAGGGTTTCCCCTTCAGCCTCCTCCACACTGACCAACCCCCGTGCCCTCACCGGCTGCCCGCCGCCTCCCGCCGCCGCCCGGCCTCACTCACTTGTGCCTTCTTCATAAGGAACGGCAGCGCTGCAGTCCAACCCAGCCGGCCGTGTGCACACTCCCTTCAGCGGAACTGTAGCTCCAGCATAATGCAGCAGCGGATAGTCCACGCATTGGGGTTGCCCACGGCGAGCCCCGCGTTGCCTCCGCCCGGATTTTCCTCCCCCCGCTGCCGCCGCCCTGCGTCCCGCCTCGCCCCCGCTCCCCCGCGGCCAAAAGCGCCCGCACTGAACTGGAACCGCGGCCGGTCCCCGGCCAGGGCTTTTATATCTCCGATCTGCCTTCAGCGACGGCGGCGGCGGCAGCCCAGGCAAGACACGCCTTTGCCTTTCCCCTCCCTCCTCCCCTCCCTGCAGCCAGGAGAAGCGGGAGCCCAGAGAGACCCTGTCGGGAGGGGGAAACCCGAGTGAACTTCGGGGAAGTTGGAGCCAGGGTCAGGCCGAGCCTCCTCCTTCTCCGCCCGGGCTGCGCACCGCGGGAGAGCGGCTCAGGGGGGCGGTCGATGTCAGCCTTCGAGGTGGCAGCCGGGGGAACTTCTGTCCCTCACGATGCCCGGCGGTGACTCGGAGGGGCGACCCCAGCCTCCGCCGTACGCTCTTGCAGTTTCCAGAGCAACCTCCTGCCCCCGGCGCTGAGCCAAAGCCCTCGGGTTGTGTTGCCCTCGGGTTGTGTTGCCTCCAAGCCGCGACGGGGAGGTGGGGTCCCGAGGGGGCTCCCCACGCTGGGAGCTGGCAGGGAGCTCAGAGGGGTGGCAGTGGGCTCGGAGAGTTGGCAGTGAAGGGACTGGCAGTAGGCTCAAAGGACTAGCAGTGGGCTGGAGGGTTGGCAGGAAGGCTGCCACTGGAGGACTGGCAGTGGAGGGCTGGCCGTGGGCTCAAAGGACTAGCAGTGGGCTGGAGGGTGGGCAGGAGGGCTGGCAGTGGAGGACTGGCAGTGGAGGGCTGGCTGTGGGCTCAAAGGACTAGCAGTGGGCTGGAGGGTTGGCAGGAAGACTGGCACTGGAGGACTGGTAGTGGTGGGCTGGCCGTGGGCTCAAAGGACTAGCAGTGGGCTGGAGGGTGGGCAGGAAGGCTGTCACTGGAGGACTGGCAGTGGGCTCAGAGGACCGGCAGAGCTCCTGGCAAGTGCCCAGTATTCACAGTGCAGCACACAGCAGCAGTAGCAGCCGCGGTGTCAACATCCAGCAGGCAGCTCTGGATTTGCTGTCTCCCTGTAGCTGCTGGACACGAAGTTAGGCGCTGGAATAAACATTTCACCTAGAGCTGAAGAACTCCTTTTACCTGCTTCAGACACAGAAAAATGGCTGAGCAGTGCCTCCTAATGCTTGCGTAAAGGTGGTCCAGCAGCTTTTGTTCACCATTTGCATGCTCTCTGAATGATGTGTTGGTGTTGGGTGTGGAAAACTGACTGCTTGGAATCCATGCCAGCAGCACTGACAGAATTTGGGTCCTCCTCAGAGAACGCAGCTGTTGAGTTTGCACAGCCTCAGTCTTGGAGCTCATGTTAAATGGAAAGAGGGATTTCTGGAGGTAGCATTTCCTGAGACAGCAATCTTGGGTGCTGATTACATTAACACAGCATGAAGAGGGGAAAGTCTGCCCAAGTCAATGGTCAATTCCTAAGAGATCTGCTCAGAGTGCACAGCAAGGTATTCCATTGGAGAACTCAGGATAGTTGTAATCTAGAATTAGTGGTTATGTTTTCAAAAGATAGGTTCTTGCCAAAGTAAAGATGAGCTGTTCAGGCACAGAAATAAGTTTGAATCCATCCCCAACTCCATTCTATAACCATAGAATCAGAGAATTGTGTTGTTTGGAAAAGACCTCTAAGATCCAGTCCAGCCATCAACCCAACACCACTGTTGCCACTAAACCATGTCCCAAAGTGCCATGGCCACAGGTTTCTTCAACACCTCCAGGGATGGGGACTCCATTACCTCCCTGGGCAGCCTCTTCCAATCCCTGACCACTCTTGTAGCAAGGAAACTTTTCCTCATCTCCAACCTAGCCCTCTTCTGGGACAATTTCAGGCTATTTCCTCTCCTATCGCCTGATGCTGGGGAACAGAGCCCAACTCCCATCTCACTGCAGGCTCCTCTCAGGGAGCTGTAGAGAGCAATGAGGTCTCCCCTCAGCCTCCTCTTCACACAACCTCCACTAAACACCCCCAGTTCCCTCAGCTGCTCCTCCCCAGCCCTGCTCTCCAGACCCATCGCCAATTTGGTTGCCACCCCAGTGTCCTTCTTGGAGTGGATGGCCCCAGACTGAACCCAGTATTTGAGGTGTAGCCTCACCAATGCAGTCATTTGAATTTCAGTGTCGGTCAGAGAAACATCTTCTGGCCTCCAATCCAGAAAAATGGGCTTTTCTTTTTCAACGTGACACTGCTGATGACTTTGTGAGAGTGTTGTTCACTTAATTATGACAGCACTCAATAACACTGGAGTTCTCTCCTAGCCCTCTGTCAGGCTGTTTGATATGCACATTGTCACCCGGTCTTTGACAGGGCTTTTTTTCAAGCAATAGACAAGCAGTGAAAGAAGCCAGCAAGAACAAAAAGCTGAAAGACCACGCTCATTGAAAGCATATTTTGTATGTCACCTCGTGGTGATCAACCAAAGCTGCTTCCACAGTCTACTCATGAAGCAAAGGGCCAGGAAATTAATATCTTATGGCATCTTCCTCCTTGCAACAGATGACAGTTTTGTCTCCTGGGGAGAAAGCCTGGAACATGTGAAAGAGCAGCCTGTCAGAGCAATTACCTACCTTATGGAAAACACTTCTGGTCTTTCTCCACCTTCAGCTCCATCACAGTCTACCATTAGTCATGACAGGAAAACATTAGTGGATGCCCTGTGTCTGGTTACCGTGAGGATGTGAAAGACTCTGGGGCCCAATAAATTCTCTCCCCCACCTGTAGCAGACCACCTGTTCTCTCTCCCACCTCTCAGACCATCTGTTCCAGTGGTCTGTGACCCTTACAGTAAACAAAGGGGAACTTCTCCACTGTAAGGCTCCCAGAGCACTGGCACAGGCTCCCCAGAGAGGCTGTGGAGTCTCCTTCTCTGGAGCCTTTGAAGGCCTGTCTGGATATGTTCCTGTGTGACCTGAGCTAGATTGTCTGGTCCTGCTGTGTCAGGGAGGTTGGACTGGATGATGTCTTTGGGTCCCTTCCAACCCCTGACATCCTGTGAGCCTGTGACCTTCACAGAGTCACAGAATGCACTGGGTTGTGAGGGTCCTTCACAGGTCATCTTGTCCAGTGCCCCTGCAGCGAGCAGGCAACCTGCTCTAGTGGAGAGTGTCCTTGCTCACTGCACAGGGGGTTGGAGGTCTCTTCCAACCCAAACCATTCTCGGATTCTGTGATCTCCAACTACATCAGGCTGCCCAGGGCCACATTTAGTCTGATCTTGAATATCTCCAGTGTTCCACCACCCTCATTGTGGAGAACTTCCTCTTAATGTCTAACCTAAATCTGACCTGCTTTAGTTTCACAGAATCACAGAATCACAGTATTAATTAGGTTGGAAAAGACCTCTGAGATCATTGAGTCCAACCTATCACCTAACCCTTCTAATTAACTAAACCTTGGCACCAAGTGCCTCATGCAGCCCACCTGTAGGGATGGTGACTCCACCACCTCCCCAGGCAGCCCATTTCGAACCCTCAAACCCTTGCCCTCACTCCAAGCCCTTTTAAACAGCCCCTCCCCAGCTTTCCAGTAGGTACCCTTCAGATATTGCAGTGCAGCTCTAAGTTCTCCCCAGAGCCTTCACTTCTCCACGCTGAACAGCCCCAACTCTCTCAGCCTGCCTTTGTAGGAGTGTAAGGAGGTGTCTTTGCTGGTGCAGTTAAATGACAGATTTATTTCCATTAGGATTTTACAGCAGGATAATTAGCATGTGAAAGAGGTGCTCTGTTTTTATTAAGGAGAGGTTTTGTCAAGGAATCATGGCATTGTTTGGCTTGAAAAAGACCTCTAAGGTCATCCAGTCCAACCACCAACCAACACCACCATGGCCATTAAACTATGTCCCCAAGTGCCATGACTGCATGGTTCTTGAACACCTCCAGGGATGGGGACTCCACCCCCTCCCTGGGCAGCCTCTTCCAATCCCTGACCACTGCTGCAGAAAAAAAAAATATTTCTGCATCTCCAACCTGTACCTCCCTTGGCACAGCTTCAGGCCATTCGCTCTCCTGTCACCTGAGACTAGAGAGAAGAGCCCAACCATCACGTCATTTCAACCTCCTGTCAGGGAGCCATAGAGAGCGACGAGGTCTCCCCTCAGGCTCCTCTTCTCCACACTGCACACCCCCAGCTCCCTCAGCGCTCCTCCCCAGCCCTGTTCTCTAGATCCTTCCCCAGCTTCATTGCCCTTCTCTGGACATGCTCCAGCCCCTCAATGTAGGGAGTCCAAAGTAGGAAGTTGCACTGACACTGGTAAAACTTGATCGGAGCCTGCAAAAGTACAACTGTAGCTGCTGAAGCGCAAACACCCATTTCTTCACTTACATCAAGTCTTCTTCTAACTTCTTTCAATATGCTGTAGCTTTAGAGCAGTCTAAAATGGGCATCTGGAGATCTTACTGGCAGGAGGGAATTCTCAGCTAGAGAAGTCTGGTAGATGGAGAACATATCTTAGGGAAAACTGATGTCTGCTAGAGTTGTGTGATCCTTGGCAATCCCTGTCTTGCTTCTGGTGACCCCCTGGATCTTAGTAGATGTTAACAGCAATGTGAGGCTCCCTGAACCTCTTGTAAAGTTTTCAACCACAAAAGTTCTGAGAAGATCAGAGAACAGCAGCAATTCGCCGTTTCTATTTAATTTTTTGGGGGGTGTTAACTGATGGGGTTTTATTCCCATATGTGGCAAGAGGGGTCTGATTCATCTGGGGTTGCGCTCCAAAACACTACATCTGCTTCTGAGAAATGACTTCCATGTGTGATCTGGAAAGTGGTGTAGTTTGTTCAGGCCAGGGAGACCTGCTGGAGAGCACTGATGGCATGCCTCTGTTTCCTTCTATGGTGAGGGAGGTTGCAGGGATGAATGATGCCCATCCAACTGTTCCTGGCATTCAGTCAGGGAGAGACCAGAGTATATACTGGAACAGGCAAACTGGCTTGGTTCCAAGCCTCCAGTTTGCATGTAACCATGGTACACCCTGCTGTGGTGGTTGCTAGTGGGTTATCTTCAGTAGTGTTAAGCTCAATTTACCCAAGTCCTTTGTGCTGTGTCTGAACTGGTGGAATCCTCAGCTCAGGAGGACAATTTACTCTTATTCACAGAGGTTTCTCTGCTGGCTTTGGTTGGAGGGTCAGCACTTGGAGGATCAGAGTGCAACTCTGATCAGCAGTTGCACTAAGCAGTCCTAACTGGGAAGGTTGGATGAGGCCTCGAGTGACCTGTACAAATGGGAGGTGTCCCTGCCTATGGCAGGGGGTTGGAACTAGGTGATCTTTGAGGTCCCTTCCAACCTTACCATTCTATGATTCTATGAGAATTCTCCCTTCCTGAAACCTGCTGTGGAGTGCCCCCTGACATACTGGAATTAAAGAGTGGTTGAACTTGATGTCCTTAGAGGACTTTTCCAACCCAAACAATTCTATGCTTCTACCTTATGTCATCACTTTTGTCTTCGTGTGATGAAGTCTGATTACATTAGGAGTGTAGGATGGAATATAACTTAGGTAGGAAGAAAAGGACTTCCTAGGCTGACCTCCTTGCCAGCAAGAGAAACTGCATGATCAGGATAAAACAAGTTAAGTTTCTGACCCCTGCTCCTCTGTGGGATTGTTGGTTTAGAACTTGACTCACTTCCTGGTTGGAAACCTTCTTTTAATTTGAAGCCCAGTGCCTTCGTTGTTAATTTATACATGTTTGTTCCTGAGCCATAGTTATCCTTTACCATAAATAGTTCTTTCCATTCCCTACCACTTTTTGATCCTCTTGCCCAAACTACTGGCAATATGTACATTAATGAATAAAAGAGAGAGTCAAAGCATGGGTTCAAGCCCTGGCATGCAGTTATCTCTGGAGTTTCATTTTTATCACTCATTTTGGCATGGCTTTGGTCAGGCCAAATGGTATTCTCTAAGCCTGAGCTCAGCCAGAGGAAAACTACAAGCCAGGACCTGTTTGTAGCACTCACTTCCCCCTCCTACCACCGTGTTCAGGGCAAGGAAGAGAGTTTCGCTGCATGGATGCAAACCACCCTCTGCCTCTTATCCTTGGGGCCAGAGAATGGTTCAAGGCTTAAAGCTGTGGTTTTGATTCCCTCGTTTAATGCACACACTAAAAATAGTGTTTGCAAATTGGGGTTGGGAGGGGAGGGAAGGAATAAAGTTTGGTGGAAGAGGTATTCAGGAAAAGCCCAGCCACAGCACCTGTGCAGTAGAAGTCAGCTTTCATTCTGGAATTTGCTCCTTTTTGAGGTTTGGAAATGCAATCAAAGCATTCTATTAACATAAAGAGAAGGGGAAAAAAGTGATAATAAAGAAACTACCTCACGCTAAAATATTCTGTCCTTGACTGGGAGATCTTGTGCTGTTTGTTGGAGCTCACCAAGGGAGGGAGACCCTTTCCAGTGAGGGCAGTGAGACACAGGAACAGGTGGTTGCACCGGATGCCCCCTCCCTGGAGGTGTTCAAGGCCAGGTTGGATGAGGTTTGAACAGTCTGATCTAGTGGAAGGTGTCCTGGGGGGTTGGAACTAGGTGATCTTCAAGGTTCATAGAATCAGTCAGGTTTGGAAGGGACTACAAGGATCATCCAGTTCCAAGCCCCCTGCCATGGGCAGGGACAACTCACACTAGATCAGGCTGTCCACAGCCTCATCCAGCCTGGCAAACATCTCCAGGGATGAGGCTTCCACCACCTCCCTGGGCAACCCGTTCTAGGCTCTCACCACCCTCATGGTGAAGTTCCTTCCATTCCGAACCATTCTATGAGCCTATGAATCTGTTTTCTTCTGAAATAGGTTAAATTATTAGCCTAGAGAAAAGACAAGTAGATATGTGTTAGATAGATAACAAATAATGTAGCACCAAAAATATTCCAAGTACTCTTTTGTCATTTCTGGAACAATTAAAGAACATAAGATAACCAAATGATGCGGAAAGGCAGGTTTGTTGAAAATAAAAAAGGCAAAAAATAATGTAAGAGAACACTGAAATTAAAATGAATGTCTTCAATTTTTCAAGATGCTTAGCTTGTGGGATTGATAGCAACACAATAATTAGGGAATAACTTGAGAAATTGAAACAAGGCTAAAATTAAATGGGCAACAAAATTATCTGCATTGCATTTTCTCTCTCACTTGTTTTCCTTATGCTTTCTGAAATAATCATGCACTCAATCTAGATCTAAAGGGAAAAATATTGCAAAATATCCTTCTGAAAGAGCTGGGGATGGTGACTGTCAGGCAGTGCTGCAAGATGCAGAGAAAGAGAAATAAAGACGTGAAACACACTTCTCTGGAGACTCTGGGGAAAGAGTTGTTAGATGAATCACAGAATCACAAAACCTTAGAGGTTGGAAGGGACCTCCAGAGATCATCCAGTGCAAACCCCCTGTCAAGGCAGGATTCCCCAGTGGAATTCACACAGGAATGCATCCAGGCAGGTTTGGAAAGTCTCCAGAGGAGACTCCACAACCTCTCAGGGTAGCCTGCTCCAGCACTCTGTCACCCTCACTGTATCATAGAATCACAGAATCATGGAATCACAGAATCACAGGATGTCAGGGGCTGGAAGGGACCTCCAAAGCTCATCCAGCCCAACCCCCCCCCCCTGCCAGAGCAGATCACACAGAAACACATCAAGGCAGGTTTTGAATATCTCCAGAGAGGGAGACTCCACAACCCCCCTGGGCAGCCTGTTCCAGGGTTCTGGCACCCTCACAGGGAAAAAATTCCTCCTCATGTTTAAATGAAACTTCCTATGGCTCAGCTTCCACCCAGTACCCCTCTCCCTGCTATCATGTTTCATCAAGAAGAGGTAAAGAAGTTTATTCTCATGTTGAGGTGAAACCTCTGTTCCAGTTTGTAGCTGTTGCTCCTTGGCTCATTGTTGCTGACCACTGAAAAGAGCACTTGACACTCACTCTTCAGATATTTGTACATATTGATCGGATCTCCTCTCAGCCTTCTCTTCTCCAGACTGAACAGCCCCAGGGCTCTCAGTTTCCATAGGGGAGATACTCCAGTTCCCCAATCATCCTGTCCTTCAAAAACCAATGTCTTGAATTCATATGACATCAGAAATGAAAGCAGCCTGAGCTGCATTTCCTTTTCATCACTCATTAAAACTAGCGAATTACTCCATAGATAGAATACATTAATGAAAATTGCTACTGTTCACAAAACTTGAACAAAAACAGCACAGGAAAATGCCTCTTGCTTTCCCCAGACAGGTGGTACCTTCTTCATGACCACCAGAAGAGCAATGTAGTGGTTAACTTGGCATGAAACCAGTTTGAGGCATGACTCAGGCTTGTGGATGTGTCATAGCTCTCCAGTTTGGATTATTTCCAAAGTAGGGAGGTGGAGAGAAATCTCATCTTCACTTTTCTCGGTTATCTACCCTGCTAGAGCTTGGGGCTTCTGCCTGGATTAGTACTGTCATCTTAGTGAAGCTGAGAACCAAAGCAAAGGAGTTACAAAAAGTCAGCGCAGGGGATTTAAATTATTGCACAAAACTAATTTCGAACACTGCTCATCATTCTAACTGGGACTCCAGTTGTGAACGCTCTCTGCAGCTGTAGTGAAAATCTCCTAGTCACACCAAGTCCCTTGAAATGGAGAAGAATAATTCACTTTCTACCTTTCCTCACTCTCAAGGGATATCTGAAGCAAATCATAGAGTAATAGAATCTGCTCTGGTCTTGAACTCCTCCAGGGAGGTGGCATCCATGACCTACCTGGGCAATCTGTTCCGGTTTTATCATAGCTTACTCTGGGGAAAAGAAGCTGAAGTAATAGAATCACAGAATCAGAGAATTGCTTTGGGTGTAAAACCCTCTAAGGTCATCCAGTCCAAGCATCAACCCAACACCACCATGGCCACTAAACCATGGCCCCAAGTGCCATGGCCCCAGGTTTCTTGAACACCTCCATGGATGGGAACTCCACCACCTCCCTGGGCAGCCCATGCCAATCCCTGACCACTCTTGCATCAGAGAAATTGTTTCTCATCTCCAACCTAACCCTCCCCTGGCACAATTTCAGGCCATTTCCTCTCCTATCACCTGAGACTAAGCAGAAGAGCCCAGCTCACTGCAACCTCCTTTCAGGCAGGAGAAGGTGGCATGCTTGTTGGAGAGGCACCAAGTTTATGCAGTGATGCAGACAGCAAACTTCAGCCTGGTCCTGGCAATGATGTGGTTAAATCTGACAGGAGCCAGCTGCTCAAAACTGCCATCAATGAGTTCTGCCAGCCCTCATGCCAGCCTTTCCCCAGGAGCTTTGGCTTTCAGTGCTCCTGCAGCCCTTCCTCCTCCTCTGCTAGGCTGAGCCCTAGGTGTCCTCTCTTCCCTGTCCATCCCTTTGTCCCTACAAGAGAAGGAGGAGTTTATCCGTGCCTACTTCTTTCCTCTTGGCCCTGAAGCCGGTTGCTGTTCCCTTGGCAGCTTGCGATCCTGCAGCTCTCCAGTTGTACACTGCAGCTAGTGACAAATAGACAGCTTTGAGCTGCCTACTTAACCACAGTGTGGGAAACACTCATTTTCTTTGGGGTTTGAAATAAAACTTTCTCAATGCAAAGAAGCTTCATAAATTCATAAATTGGTTTCAGTTGGAAAGGACCTTGATTATCATCCAGTTCCAACCCTCCTGCCATGGACAGGGACACCTCCCACCAGCCCAGGTTGCTCAAGTTCTCATCCAACCTGGTCCTGAGCACCTCCAGGGAGGGGACATCCACAACCTCCCTGGGCAACCTGTGCCAGTGTCTCACAACCCTCCCTGGAAACAATTTCTGGTGAGACCTCATCTGGAGTACTGCATCCGGTTCTGGAGCCACTGTTACAAGAGGGCTATGGATGTGCTGGAAGGTGTCCAGAGAAGGGCCATGAGGATGATCAGAGGGCTGGAGCTGCTCTGCTATGAGGAGAGACTGAGGGAGTTGGGGCTGTGCAGTCTGGAGAGGAGAAGGCTCCCAGGTGACCTTATTGTGGCCTTTCAGTATCTTAAGGGGGCTACAAGAAAGCTGATGAGGGACTTTTTATGCTGTTAGGCAGTGATAGGACTAGGGGGAATGGAACCAAACTAGAAATGGGTAGATTAGGCCTGGGTGTTAGGAAGAAGTTCTTCAGCATGAAGGTAGTGAGAGTCTGGCACATATTGCCCTGGGAGGTGGTGGAAGCCTCATCCCTGGAGGTATTTAAGGCCAGGCTGGATGAGACTGTGGACAGCCTGATCTAGTGTGAGGTGTGCCTGCCCATGGCAGGGGGGTTGGAATTGGATGATCCTTGTTGTCCCTTCTAACCCTGACTGATGCTATGATTCTACTCTCCAACCTAAATCTCCCCTCCTCCAGTGTTAATCCATTCCCTCCCATCCTATCTCCTCTGCAGCCTGAAGAAGAGAAGGCTTTGAGGAGACTGTGGAGTGGCCTCCCAGTATCTGAAGGGGGCTGAAGAGAGACTTACTGACAAGGTCTTGTAACGACAGGATGAGGAGTAATGGGTTTAAAATGGCAGAGGAGAGATTGAAACTGGATGTTTGGAAGAAGTTGTTTGCAGTTGAGGGTGGTGAGACACTGGCACAGGTTGCCCAGGGAGGTTGTGGCTGCTCCCTCCCTGGAGGTGTTCAAGGCCAGGTTGGAGGAGGCCTTGAGCGACCTGTTCTAGTGGGAGGTGTCCCTGCCTGTGGCAGGGGGTTGGGACTGTATGAGCTTTGAAGTTCCTTTCAACCTAAACCATTCTATGATTCTATCACTACAAACCCTTGTGAAAAGTCCCTCCCCAGCTCTCCTGTAGCCCCCTTCAGGGAAAAGGAGATATGGGAGCTGGTCTACCATACACCCTGGAGCAACAGTGTTGAAGCATGAGACCTCCTTAGCTTCTCACCTTTAAGAATGGATGAAGAGTTCATTTAACCCTGGCTCAAGAAAAGGTTCTTCATTATGAACACCAGTAAAGAAGGCTTGGTTTGGAAAATGGAAAGTGTGTTTTGTGCAAAAGTATTAAAAACATCTTGGTTTGTTTGGCCAGGTAGGCTGAAGGCTGAGACTTGCTTTTCCATGGAGGTCAGTCAAGGAAATAAAGAGATAAAGCAGCAACACTTAGGTGGTAAGATTGACACAAGGATTTGTAGATACAAACTAAGCACTAGCCAGCTCAGCCTGGGAACAGGGAAACTACACAGTACTGACATTGTGCTTCAGCCTCCCTAAAGGAGCAGAGGGAAAGAATACTGTGTACATGGGCTCCAGTCAGTCCATGAAGGGCACAGAATCACAGAGTCATGGAATTGTTGGGAAACACCTCTAAGATCCTCGAATCCAATCATCAACCCAAGTTCACCATGGCAGTAGAGGTGGTGGAGTCACAGAAGAGTGGGGACATGGTTTAATGGTCAGGGTGGAGTTGGGTTGAGAGCTGGGTTTGATGACCTTAGAGAGCATTTTCAAGAGCTGGGTTTGATGACCTTAGAGAGCATTTTCAACACAAACAATTCTGGTTCTTTAGCTCCCTGAGAAGGTGGAAGCATACTGCAAGCAAAGGAACTAAGAATGGTCTTGAGGTTGTATCTCCCAAGGTGGAAAAGTTAGGGGGAAGCTTTAGGAATGTGTCATTGCTGAATTGTATATGTTCTGGAGCTTTATCTTTCTCCAATGCAGCAAAATACTCCACTTAGCCTCAAACCAGCACAGAATGGCTCTTGCCTTCCCATTTTACAAAATCTACATTGACTGTTGGCCAAAACATGAGATTCAAAAGGACACCGAATTTAAGGACATGTTTTCCCAGTTGACAGTTTTCCAGGGATAAATGGACTAGTGAAAAAAGGCTGCAAAACTAAATGGGCTACAGATGATTCACACATTGCATTGAGTTGGAAGTGACCCTCAAAAGTCATCTTGCCCAACCCCCCTGCAGGCAGCAGAGACACCTCTAACTAGATCAGGCTGCCCAGGACCACATCAAGTCTGATACTGAATGTCTCCAGGGATGGAGACTCAACTACAGCCCTGGGCAACCTGTTGCAGTGTTTCACCACTGTTACTGTGCAAAACGTCCTCCTGATGTCCAACCTAACTCTGCCCTGCGCCACTTTCAAACCGCTGCCCCTCATCCTATCACCACAAGCCCCTCCAAACAGTCCCTCCCCAGCCTGCCTGTAGATACTGAAATGCTCCTGTAAGGTGTCCCTGGAGCCTTCTCTTCTCCGGGCTGAACAGCCCGAGCTCTCTCAACCTGTCTTTGCAGGCAAGGTGCTGCAGCCCTCTGATCATCTTTGTGGCCTTCTCTGGACCCTCTCCATTAGGTCCTTCATGTGTTGGGGGCCCTCTAGCTGGACACAACGTTCCAGCCTTTGAGGCAAAGTAAAATTTATTCATCCTGTCAAAAACTCCTTTGAGTCATCAGAAGTTCTTGTTTCATGCAGGTTAGGCTCAATGTTGGATTAGCATTTTTGTTTGGCATGGTAAAATAATGGGAAAATCCCTTTATAGCCCTCGTCTTTTCCCATTTTAGAAGAAATGTAGATGTTTTGTATTATTCTATTAATCTATTATCTCTTATCTGGTTGATATTGTATTATCTTTCCTGCTCACTGAAACATGTTTAAGAATTTAAAGAAATTTAAGAAGTTTAATTTAATTTAATTAAAGAAATTTAATTTAAGAAAGTTGTTGAGGTGCTTGAACATGTCCAGAGAAGAGCAACAAGGCTGTTGAGGAGACTGGAGCACAGCTCTATGATGAGAGGCTGAGGGAGCTGGGGATGTGCAGCCTGGAGAAGAGGAGGCTGAGGGGAGACCTCATTGCTCTCTACAGTTACCTGACGGGAGGTTGAAACGAGGTGGAGGTTGGGGTCTTCTGCCTACTATCAGGTGATAGAAGGAGAGGAAACAGCCTGAAGTTGTGCCAGGGGAGGGTTAGGTTGTAGATGAGGAAGAATTTCTTTGCTGCAAGAGTGGTCAGGGTTTGGAAGAGGCTGCCCAGGGAGGTGGTGGAGTCCTCATACCTGGAGGTGTTGAAGAAACCTGTGGCCATGGACTTGGGGACATGGATTAATGGCCACGGTGGTGCTGGGTTGATAGTTGGACTCAGTGATCTTAGAAGTCTTTTCCAACCCAAACCATTCTGTGATACTATGATCAGTGAAGCACAAGCTGCACAAAGTGTAGCCAGGTGGGGTTCGGCTCTTCTGCCAGGCACCCAGGGACAGAACAAGAGGACACAGCCTCAGGCTGTGCCAGGGCAGGTTCAGGCTGGATGTTAGGAAGAAGTTCTTCCCAGCAAGAGTGATTGGCATTGGAATGGGCTGCCCAGGGAGGTGGTGGATTCCCCATCCCTGGAGGTGTTAATGAGAAGGTGTTAGGTGATAGGTTGGACTCAGTGCTCTGGAAGCTCTTTTTCAACCTGCATTCTGTGATTCGCGTCCACCTATTCCCTTCTAATCGATATTTCCCTGTCTGCCAGGAGAGCACAGGAGGGCTTTGGGCAGCTATTCCAACCATTCCATTTTTGTTCAGTGGAAATATCCTTGATTTATGCCCACAGTCACAACGATGAAGAATTTGACCTTCTGTTTAGACTCTTGTTATGCCGCATGTACAATAACACTATCAGGAACCCGTGCCAGGGCGATGGCGGCGCTGACAGTAACGGATGGGCCTGGAACACAGCAGAGATTCCTCAGCAAGATAAGATACTATAAATTTAGCTACTAGAGCCCTGTGAGGGACCACTGCTGAAGTTGGAGTTTTAAACAGAATAGCTGCCTTAATCCAATCTACGTTTGAATGCACAAAGGAAGAATTCATGGTAATTAGGAAGAGACAAATGGCAGCATTCACTTCTGGAATTCTGGGCCCATAGAAGCATCCAGTAACCACTTTAGGTCTTTAGGTTTCTTGCTTGGCAGAAAAGGAATTATATACAAGGGGAGCTTGCACGCTGGAAGGAGGCTCCGCTCTGTCTCCAGATGTACAGAACATCCACAAGATGAGTGGAAAGAGGTTTATAATAATTATACAGGGAGCTGGAAGCAGCCTTCTTGCCTAATGTGTTCTGTTTTCAGTCTGCATTTTTCTGCTATCTGTGTTAAAGGTTCTAATACCTCCTCTAAGGCTGCTACAAATCAACGATGCAGCCTAGGAAAAAAAAAAAACACCTTTGCTTTTGTCTTATGAAATTCTTTTTGAGTTGCTCTAAATGATAAAATGTTTTTTAAAAATAGACATATTTCTTTTTCTGGGACTTGGATTTTTTGGGGGAAACTTCAACAATCTGAACATAAACAACCTTAGAGTCAATCTGTGCTGCTCTGCCGAGGAACATGAACAATGGTAAATGTCCTGAAGCTTTTGGAACCATGATAGTGGAAGTGGAGGCTGAAGGAGAGAGACAGAATCATAGAATCATGGCATCATAGAGTACTGGGATCAGAGAATCCTGGAATCACAAAATCATAGAATGGCGTGTGTTGGAATGGACCTTGAAATCATCCAATTCCAACCCCCCTGCCTGTCTTTAGTGTTTAAAATAAAACTTTCACAATGTAAAGAAGCTTCCTAAATTCATAGAATGCGTTGGGTTGGAA
>VWYK01008480.1:13595-25266 GCA_013399775.1 Semnornis frantzii | reverse complement strand
CAGGGAGACCTTAGAGTGTCCTTTCAGCACTTAGAGGGGCCAATAAAAAAGATGGGGGCAATGTTTTTATATGAGCCTGTTGTGACAGGACAAGCAGTGGCAGAACCTCCACCGCTGGGATCAGGTTCAAGGTGAGGTTGGTTGGAGCTCTGAGCAACCTGATCTGATTGCAGATATCCCTGCTGACTGCAGGGGACTTTGGACTCGATGATCTTTAAAGGTCCCTTCCAACCCAAATCATTCTAAGATTCTAAGGCTCATTGACCCAAAAGATTATTTGTCCACAGAGCTAAGTAAATTTGTCAGTCAGTATCAGTTGTTGAGGTTGGAAATCAAACCTTGTATGTCACAAATAAGTTACAGCTCTTTCTGCTGAGATTGAATTAAATGATGAAATCATCATGTTCTGCCCTAGTGAGAGCACACCTGGAATACTGTGTCCAATTTTGGGCTCCCCAGTTCAAGAGAGACAAGGACCTGCTGGAGAGAGTCCAGCAGAGGGCCACGAGGATGAGTGGGGGACTTGAGCATCTCCCCTGTGGAGAGAGACTGAGAGCCCTGGGGCTGTTTAGTCTGGAGAAGACTGAGAGGAGATCTGATCAATATGCACATATATCTGAGGGGTGGGTGTCAAGTGGCTGGGGCCAAGCTCTTTTCAGTGGTCAGCAGCAATAAGACAAGGAGCAAGAGCTACAAACTGAAACATAGCAAGTTTCACCTCAGTATGAGAAGAAACTACAGAGAGGGTGACATAGCACTGGGACAGGCTGCCCAGAGAGGTTGTGGAGTCTCCTTCTCTGGACTTTCCAAACCCATTTGGATGCATTCCTGTGCAGACTACCCTAGGGGATCCTGCTTGGCAGGGGATTTGGACTTGATCTCTGGAGGCCCCTTCCAACCTCTAATATGCTGTGATTCTGTGATGTATTTTAGTCCAGTAAAAAATTCCCCATGGCTTCATGGTGAATTCATAGAGCCAGTTCCTGGTGAAACCTCCATATCTTACTACCAGCCTCCTTTTCCATATGAACCTCACTCATGACAATACTGATGTGAGCCCATGAGGCTGGACATGTCCTTTCTCATGCTACATTCCATACAGAATTCTGCCTGATCATGCTCCTGCTTGCAGTGTAAGCGCCAATCCAACCCCAAGGTGGCTGTGATTTCATTTACCAAGGTGCCATTCAAAACAGGGAGCTCACAGCCTGGGGGCACTCTAGGTTGCAATTAGGTAGTAGTGTCCATAGCAGTTGTAATGTGTTTCTTGTTTCAAGAGCTCTCCTCAGGCTGCTGCTTTTTGACAAGACTACACATTGATTATTGTGAGTAAGACCCTGATAATGACACCAGCTGTATCAGCTTGCTTTCAGTGGTGGTGACATTGGTTTGGTCTGTTCTCTTCATGATTCTATGGGCTATGAAGGTGCTGAGAGGCCTGGGGGAATCTCTCTAAGGTGGAGAGGCTGAGAGACCTGGGGCTGTTTAGCCTGGGTAAGAGCAGCCCAAGAGGGGATCTTCTCAATGCTGATTAATAGCTAAAGGGCAGGGGTCAAGAGGATGGGAGCAGACTCTTTTCAGTGGTGCTGAGCGACAGGACAAGGGAGCACAAACTGGAGGTTCCATCTCAACGTGAGGAAAAACTTATTTCTTGTGAGAGGTGCCAGAGCACTGGAGCAGGCTGCCCTGAGAAGGTGTGAAATCTCCTTCTCTAGAGGGTATTCCAAACCTGTCTGGATATTGTGATCCTGTGCAGCCTGCCATGGGTGACTCTGCTTTAGCAGGGGGCTTGGACAAGATGACCTCCAGAGGTCCTTTGGAGTCCCCACCACTCTGGGATTCTGTGACAGCTGATTCTTGTTAACTGCTGCTTGAAAAGGGAATGAAGGATCAGCTTCATCCAGCTAGATGTTGTCAGATTGGGCTGAAATTTGGCCAGAGATCTGTACTCCAACACGCAAGGAGAGGTTGCAGTGGGACAGCAACACCTTCCTGCCTTCCAGCTCACTGCAGCAGCAGTCCAGGGAGGGTCTTATTATAAAGGACAGCCAGATTTACTGAATAGCAGTGCTGTTTCCTTTTGGCAGGATATTCCACGCTACACTTCTTACCCTTTGCCCAGTTTGCCACCCTTAGCTTTGTGTGGGGTGAAGGAGCCTGTGTTTACTACCAAATGAAAGGAGAGCACCCACAATTTTCCCTTTAACTGAGCTGAGCCTTGTAAACCATGAAAAGGCTGTTATATTGAGGCCAACGTTTTATTGCCAAGCAAGCAGGCTCCTATTGTGTGGATTGCCAAGGAGAGATAACAGTGCTCTTATGCTGTCAGAAACTCATCCTGCCAAGTGGGCACCAGGTTTGTCTAAAACATGCCCAGCATGTGTGTGTGCTGCCAGCCAGAGAAGGTCTGAATTTCACAGCCATTCTTCTCAGGCAGGGGATACACAGTGAGAGGTGCTTCCTCTGGGCACAGAAAATTCAAACTGGGAGCTTCCAAACAAGCCTCAATTTACCTTTTTTTTTGTTTTTTTTTTTTTAATGTAAATGCTTCTATCCCTCCTGGAGCTAGAAGACTTTAGGTGGTGAGCAGGGTGTCTGTAGCCAGGTTGGAGGGGTCACTCCTGTCTTTTATTCTGCATTGGTGGAACCTGGTGTTCAGTATAAACAATTGCGAAGGAGACATTAAAATCTAGCTGTAAGCCAGGTGGTGACTGAGGACACCTCCTGGGGAGTGATGTTGGTTTATTTGTTCAGATTTAATAGTGAAGAGGTGCTGTGCAGTCGTGGACTCTTGGAATCATAGTGTCATTTAGGCTAGAGAAGACCTTTAAGATTACAAAGTGCAAAACTACCAAGACCACCACTAAACCATGTCCCTTGGCACAGGGTCTACACCTATTTTCAATCCCTCCAGAGTTAGTGACTCCACCACTTCCCTGGGCAGCCAGTTCCAGGGCTTGACAACCCTTCTCAGGGAATAACTTCCTCCTAATACCCAATCTAAACCTGCCTTGGCACAGCTTGAGGCTCTTTCCTCTCATCCTATCACTTGCTGCTCAGGAGAACAATCTAAACAGTAAGTGGGAAAAACCATCTGAGAAAGAAATCTCAGAGGGAGAAAAATATGATCAAGAAATGCTCATCAATCAAAAAAATCTTCAACAATATGAAAGAGAGTACCTAACATTTTTTTTCTCCCTCTTTTCATGTCTTCTTTTCCCTGTTTCTGCTATGGATAACATGTTTATGTGTTTCAGTGTGTTTCAGTCCAAGTTTGGAAGTGTGACCTCTCCTCTTCCTAACACCAATCTAAACAGCCCCGAAATCTAGAGGATGTTTGATGTAAATTCCAAATGCCCTTTTGGGTCTATGTCCTTTGTGAGGACAAATTAACCTTCAAAGAAATCTGCAGTTTTGAAAGTTTTGAACACCCAGTTGTAATTATTGCTGCTGTGAAGTCTGTGTTTTGCTTTACAAGTCTTGTGCAGAGAAGCCGTGGAAGCTCCAACCCTGGAACTACTCCAAGTCAGGCTGAATGGGGCTTTGAGCAACTTGGTCTAGCAGGAGGTACTGGAACTAGATGATCTTTAAGGTCTTTTTCCACTCAAACCATTCTGTGAGTCTATGGTTTATTCCAATTTCACAGAATCACAGAATTCTCAGGGTTGGAAGGGACTTCAAGGATCATCTGACTCCATTGCCCCTGCAGTGGGCAGGGACACTTTCCACTAGATCAGGTTGCCCAAAGCCACATCCAGCCTGATCTTAAAAACATCCAGGGCTGGGCCTTTATCTTTGGGCAACCTGCTCCAGTATCTCACCACCCTTATGGTGAAAAACTTCATCCAAATGTCCAATCTAAATCTCACGTCCTCTAGCTTGGATCCATTCCCCCCAGCCCTATCACTACCTGACACCCAAAAAAGTCCCTCACCAGCTTCCTTGCAGGCCCCCTTCAGATACTAGAAGGCCACAATAAGGTCTCCTTGGAGCCTTCTCATCATGTTCATGGTAGAAGTGCCTGTTTATGGTCTTCAGAACTTGCCTCCAAGATGGATAGTCTGAGTTTGTGCAAACCTGGAAAGTAAATGAGAAGTCTCTATAGTTTAATTTGTAAGGTTTTGACTATGTAGTCATAAAGTGATTGACAAGGATGCACTGCTTGGTTGACTTCTTCATTGTTCTAATGAGGAGTAATCATAGAGTAATCTCTGCAAATAAGCAGTAGCTTCTCAGGGCCTTGAGCAGCAATAGATGCTGAGTACTCTGACAGATCTGATAGCTACAGGACTGCCTCGAAGAGCAGAAATGGGAAACAAGCACAATTCAGCATATTTTATCAGTCCAGATTTCTCACCCTCCCCTTCAGTCATTTTTGGTGGTTTCTTTTAAGATGATTGAATGGTGATGGCTGCATGTCCTGGTTTGAACTAGAAGAGAACTAATTCTGTTCAGGGATTTGACTTCTCAGCTCAGTCTGTGCTCAGTGAGGGCACTTTCTGAAGTTCAGGGCAGGTTTGCACAGCCAGGGGATGCTGCTAGCAGTGAGAAAGCTGATGGGGAGAGTTGCTGACAAGGACTGGGCTGCAGAAAGGCTCTGGCCTAGATTTGCTCCTGGGCAGACCAAGGGCACTGCCACATCTTGTGCCCTACCTTGGGGTACTGGAACTTAGACTCGTTCTGGGGCACACTAAGGGCTACTTCTTGTGCTCCACAGTGGGTTGTAGGAAGTGAGAGCTGGCACCTGTGAGGAAAAGCAGACAGGGCAGGTGACCCTCAACTGACCAACAGAGGATTCCATCCCATGGATGTCATCTTCAGGATAAGGCTGAGGGATAGCTGGGTTCAAGTTCTCTCTTCTTCAATGGCCAGTGCCTGAGAAGGACTCCATTCTTTCTGCCTTCAGTCCTGGTCCGTGTGCTCCACAATCCAGCTCCTGAATCTAGTTCTCATCTGCTTCAGTGTTCAGTCTGGGATTTCACCAGTGCCTGTGTCCAGCATCAGTGGTTACAATGGTGACATCATTGCCATCAGGGGTTGGGGTCCATACTGGTTTTTTATCTATTTAATTTCATTGTTGTTATTTCCAGTTGCTTTTGTTTCTTTCTCAGCCCATGTCTCTCTCCACTGCTCCCCTTCTCTTCCCTAAGGGATGACAGAGGGTTCCATAGGGAGCCTCAGACACTTATTTAGTGCTCAGCCTAACCCTTGACAGTGCATCAAGTCCAAAGGTCCTGTCAAAAGCCAGAAAGAGTCCAAAAGTCTTGGGTTTGTGCTAGGTTGTACTAAAACAAAAGAAATCTCTTGGTTGAACTCTTCAGACAGTTCAAGACAGTCAAGAAGCCCAACACCACCCTGGGCTGTACCAGGAACAGTGTGGCCAGCAGGACCAGTGAAGGGACCGTGCCTCTGTACTCAGCACTAGTGAGGCCACACCTCAAATACTGGGTTCAGAATTGGGCCCTCACTACAAGAATGACATTGAGGTGCTGGAGCATGTCTGGAGCTGGGCAATGAAGCTGGTGAAGGGTCTGGAGAGCAAGTCTGGTGAGGAGCAGCTGAGGGAACTGGGCTTGTTTAGCCTGGAGAGCAGGAGGCTGAGGGGAGACCTCTCTTGCTATAGAACCAGACCTCTGGAAATAGAAGAGTGCTTGGGGAGCTCCTGAACAAACTGCACAGAAGATAGGGGAAAATTGAACTCCTGGCTGGCTGTATCCTTCAAGAAGGGTTGATAAATGACACTGAATTCATTGGGTTCTATCCAAATGCAGAGCTGCCTGGGTGTGATATCCCATAGCAACAGCAAGTTCCTGGCTTATTTATTCCAACAGAGAAGGCAGGACATAAGCATCCCTTTGAGGGGACATCTATTCTGCACCTATTCTTGGGCCGATCACCCCCAAGGTAGGCTCAGACTGAGGGCTGGTTTGTTTATGTAGCCCAAGGGAAGAAGTAAAACAAGCAAGTCAGCAGGTTTAGTGGACACATGCCTTGCTGGTGGTATCTAAGCAGCTAAATCAGGAGGAAAAAAGGATGCAGAGATTTGTGAGGATAAATACACACAAAGCCTGTCTTAAAGCAAGCCATGCTGCTGCCAGCTCTATCTGTATGCAAACTCTGTCTCTGGATCAAATAAACAAATTGCTCTAAGCTTGTTTGTTCAAGATAAGTCATATTTTCACTGCCTCTCCTCTGACTTGCACTGGCGTGCTGCACACAGCAACTCTTTATTTGCTTACCAAAGAGTACCAGGAGATAATAAATTCACAGAAGCTAGAACTTTCCAAGAGAAAGAACATTTCCTTTCTTCTCAAGTTTAGACTAGATGGAAGGAAGAAATTGTTTACGCTGAGGGTGGTGGAATGGTGGCACAGGCTGTTCAGAGAGGAGGTGGAAGCCCCATCCCTGGAGGCATTCCAGGGCTCTGGACAGGGCTCTGAGCAACAGGTCTAGTTGAGGATGTCCCTGCTCACTGTAAGGGGCTTGGATTAGGGGATCTTGAAAGGTCCCTTCCAAACCATTCTATGGTTCTGTGATTTTTTAAGTTCCTAATATGCTGAAGTTTTTTGTCCCTGATAATTTTGAGAACCGTACAGATTAACTTCTCCTGGATAGGTGAAGGACACCACTGCAAGCACAGCCTTTAATCTGTTTCTTGCTGAGAGGAACTACAAACTAATATCTTTCCTGTCTAGTTAATCTAATTTAAACCTTAAAGAACATTGGAGCAAAAGGATGAAATACATTATTTAAAGCTAATCCATTAACCTGGGGGTTAATAGCACCCACACCTTTAAAAAACACACAGTTAATAGGACATTTGGAGAACTAAATCTGTGGGATAATAATTCTGTAGACACAGGTCTTGAAAAGACAGCAGCCTGCCTTTCAAGGTCAAAGGGAGAAAGCCCTCTGGGAATATAATTTCTGCACTCTTTCCCATACTGAATCCTTTGCAGAACTAGAGTCAGGTTGAGGCTTTGTTTTAGTTCCCATGAGCAAAAGAGTTCACTGTGTCCCATTCTGCCTCTGTTCTGTGGGCACATGACTCTTGCAAGCTCCCTTTCAGAATCACAGAATATAGTTGGTTGAAAGAGAGCTTCAAGATCAGTCACTCCAGCCTTTGACCCACCATGTCCCTAAGCACCAGATCCACATGACATGTAAACATCTCCAGGGGTGGTGACTCCACCACCACCCTGGGCAGACCATTCCAGTGTTTGAGAACCCTTTGAGTGAAGGAGTATTTCCTAATATCCAGCCTGAACCTCCTCTGGTGCAGCTTGTAACCATTCCCTCTGGCCCTGTCACTTGCCACCAGGGAGAAGAGGCTGCCCCTCCTCACTCCAGCCTCCTTTCAGGGAGTTGCAGAGAGCAAGAAGGTCTCCCCTCAGCCTTCTCTTCTCCAGACTGAACAACCCCAGCTCCCTCAGATGCTCCTCATAGGCCAAGTGCTCCAGGCCCTTCATGAGCCTCATTGCCCTTCTGTGGACCCACTCCAGCACCTCAGTGTCCCTCTCGTAGTGAGGGGCCTGGAACTGAACACAGAACTGGAGGTGTGGCCTCACCAGTATGAGTACAGGAGGATGATCACCTCCCTGTTCCTGCTGGCCACCCTGTTTCTAACACAAGCCAGGATGCCATTGGCCCTCTTGGCCACCTGTGCACACTGCTGACTTAGGTTTAGTTGGCTGTCAACCAACACCCCCAGGTCCCTCTCCAAGTTGCAGCTTGGAGGTAACCACACACCCCCAGGTCTGTAGCTTACCATGGGGCTGTTGTGACCCAGGTGCAGGACCTGGCACTTCTTGAACTGCACACAAATAACCTTGGCCCTCTCCTCCATAAAACTCTTCCTTGTGAAACAAGGTACCAATGGCCTTCATTTTGCCAATTTTTCTTTTATTCCAGCAAGAGTCACAGAACATTGGAGGCTGGAAGGGGCCTCCAGAGATTATCAAATCCAGCCTCCTATGCCAAAGCAGAATCACCCAGGGTAGTCTGCACAGGAATGCATCCAGGGGGATTTGGAAAGTCTCCAGAGTAGGAGATCTACTTCACCAATACATGGATTTGCCAAGGAAGCAGTCAGGACCATTCTAATAACATCATTTAGCCATGGAACTGTACTGAAACATTGAAAAATGACACTGGTGCTGTTAAGTCCTCTGGGTATGCACAGATGTGAAGGTGTTCTGCTGATAGGAGCACAATAAACCTCAGCCCTAGGGGACTGGGAGATAACACACTGGGTTTCCAAGGTGGTTATGCCCTCCAAGTACACCAAAGTAGAGAAAGCTGGGATAAAGGCAGACTACTCTCTTCCTACTATTCAGAACCATAGAAACATAGAACAGCATCATTGGAGCATAGAATCATGGAATGGTTTGGGTTGGAAGGGACCTTTAAAGGTCATCTGGTCTACCCCCACTGCAGTCAGCAGGGACATCTGAAACTAGATGAGGTTGCTCGGAGCTCCATCCAACCTGTCCTGAAATGGTTCCAGGGATGAGGTTTTTACCACCTCTCTGGACAACATGGCACAGTGTTTTACCACCCTCAGTGTTAACAATTTATTCTAGTTGAAATCCCTCCTCTTTTAGTTTAAAACTATCACTCCTTGTCCTGTTACAGCAGGCTCTGCTAATAAGACTGTCCCCATCCTTCTTATAGGTCCACTTTAAGTACCAGAAGGCCACAATAAGGTCTCCCAAGCAAGCAGCATTTAAAAAAAAAGAGCAATACTTCTTGATCAGGAACCAAAGGGAAGTTAAACATGCTATATTTAAGCAGATGTTTTGTATATGTAACAGCTTGCTTATTAATAACTGAACTCAGGACAACATTATCACTCACACCAGTATGAAACCCTCTAAGCAGGACCCAGCTTCCCAGGGTCAGAGCAACTTGTTCTTGCTATGAGTGGCTCCTGAGTCTCAGCAACAAAATCAATGCTGTGGTTTTCAAAGTACTGCCCGGACAGAGATGTGAAGAGGAAGAGTGCAGAGAGAGTGAGGTTTATACACACAAGTCCTGACAAGCTCAGCAGGCTTATGGATGCTTAATTAATAGCAAGATTGTATTTAAATAAAAAGGTTGCAGCTACTCTGTTAGGGAACAGAATTCCAGAGTCCCAGAATCCCAGAATCATAGAATGGTAGGAGTTGAAAGGGACCTTGAAAGATCATCCAGCCCAGCCCCCCTGCCAAGACACATTCACCTAGAGAAGGAACACATCCAGGTGGACTTTGAATGTCTCCAGAGATGGAAATTTTACCACCTCTGGGCAGTTTGTTCCAGTGCTCCATCATCCTCAAATTAAAGGATTTCCTCCTAATGCTTAGATGAAACTTCTTACATTTAAGTTTGTGCCCATTACCTCTTGTCCTGTCACTGAGCACCACTGAAAAAACACTGGCTCCATCCTCCTGACACCCATGCTTTAAGATTTACAAGCACTGATGAGATCCCCACTCAGCCTTCTCTTTTCCAGACTAAAAAGATGAAACTCTCTCAGTCTTTCCTCATAAGAGAGATATTCTAATCATCTTTGTGGCCCTTTTTTGTACCCTCTCCAGCAAGTCCCTGTCCTTCTTGGAGAGCCCAGAATTTTCTTCTGTGTCAGCACTGCAGAGTGTCCCTTTAAACCCACACTATTTTGATTAATATTATTTATTCTCCTGACAAGTCTGACTGTGGCCTCGTTGCCAATGGAATATCTGAGCTTGCTCGCTTGAATTGGATATTTTCCCTGGGGTTCACTGGAATAGCTGACACTTGGAAACACACTGAGGTTCTCATGGGCTAAAATCCATCTTTATTCAGGAAGATTTCCTGTGAGCTCTGCTTGACCAACATATTCCACTCAATCCCTGCTTTGATCCCACCCACATTCCAATACTGCCAGGCATACTTTGCCTGACGTTTGTATGAATCACCCAATAAAGCACACCCAGCTCAGATATGGTTGGCAAGGTGCCAGTCTGCCTACATTAAATTTCATTTTAAACAAACAAACAACAATCTTTGAACCTGGAGTGTTGGCAGTGCTCAAATCCAACAAATGGAAGTGCAGTAGCATCCTGGTTTGTGTCAGGAAAAACTGTGGCCAGCAGGTCCAGGGATGTGCTTGTTCACCTCTACTCAGCACTGGTGAGGCCACGACTTGAGTAGTGGGCTCAGTTTTGGGCCCCTCACTACAAGAAAGGCATTGAAGTGCTGGAACATGACCAGAGAAGGGCAATGAAGCTGATGTAGTGCCTTGAACACAAGTCTTATGAGGAACACCTAGGGCTGATTATAGTCTTCAGAAGAGGAGACTGAGGAGAGATCTCATCAGCCTCTACAACTACCTCAAAGGAGGTTGGAACAAGGTGGGGGTCAGTCTCTGCTCACATGCAACAAGTGACAGGAAAAGAGGAAACAGCCTCAAGTTGTTCCAAGAGAGGTTCAGGTTGAGTGTTAGGGAAAAACTTTGTCACAGGAAGGGTTATCAGGCACTGGAACAGGCTGCCCAGGAAGGAGGTGGAGTCACCATGCCCAGAGGTATTTAAAAGATGCATGGATGTCATGCTCAGGAATGTGGTTTAGTAATAGTAGCTTAGCATTGGTGGTGGGACTGTGAACTTTAGGAGAGTGGGTGGACTTGATAATCTCAAAGGTCTCTTCCAACCTCAACAGTTCTAAGCTTCTATGATTCTATGAACATAAAGCTTCTTAATGTACCTGACACCCTTTAACTCTTCCCACTGTTAAAAGGGATTACGGCTCACGTTTGTACCACAACAAGGCACCTGAGGTTGAAGCCCAATGTGACAGCTGAAAAAAGAGGACATGGTCATTTATGTATCAAGGATGAAAAGTTGATTTGGAAATTGCAATGAGCCTGGGAGCTGCTTTAGGACTGCAATTGCCCTTTCACATCATTGGTAAATTTAATGGAAGAAATGAAGTATTTGTGGACCGGAGAGTGCTTTAAACTTGATGCTTGCTATTGCTTGCTATTGTAAACCATCTGCCCTCACGGGCTGTCAGATTTCACAGCATCACTAAGACCATCAAGTCCAACCATTATCTAACTCTACCAGGGCCACTACTACACTGTATCCTTGAGCATGGCTTTTAAAAACATCAAAGGGTGATGATTCAGCCACTTCTCTGGACAGCCTCTTCCAGCCTTTGGAACCCTTTCAGTATAGAAGTTTTTTCCTAATGTCCAACCTAAACCTCCCCTGGTGCAAATTGATGCCATTTCCTCTTGTCCTATTGGTTGTGACTTGTGAGAAGAGACCAACACCCACCTCCCTACAGCCTCCTGGTTTCAGATGAGTTGGCATTCAGTAACTCATACCATATCACCACTCTTCTCAGAGATGACGCATGGGGTTGTAGGTTTATGTGTATCTGCTCGAGGTTTGTGTGCATTTATTTCAGGTAAAACACTTTGGATCTTCTTCCAGTTCAGTTTCTGAACAGAAGCTGCACATGCCAAGAATCATCTTTCATGTGTCCCTGGTTTGGGTGGCTTTTTGGTGCTTATTTCCTCTGTGCCACAATCCTTACTCCTGGTCTGTAGATCATGTGTTAACATCATCAGTGAGACAGAAATGGAGTTGTTTTGAATAATCTCAGTCTCTGCTTTTAGAGGAACAACAATTTCACTTTCTTTTTT
>VWYK01008478.1:0-12428 GCA_013399775.1 Semnornis frantzii | reverse complement strand
AAAATTGCTAAGTTTGCGACTTACTCTTAATCATCTTCCATAGAGATCCAGCTGCTGGAATAGATTTTTTCCATTAGAATCCTTTCTTTCCCTCGGGGGGGGGAATTTTTAAAAAATTAACTGTTTTGGCCTGTCCTTAATTTTTGTGAGAAAACAAAAACAACTTGAAAATGGGAATCTTTCAGAGTTGAAGGTGGAGCACTGGAGATAAAGCTGGATCTTTTTTTCCTCACCCAACATCTACAGGGGACAGAAATTCACACAGTTGAATCCAAATTGAGGAAATGCACCCTTAGATGGAAGGACATGAGCCATTTCCTCTCAAGTTTACACAGAGTCTTCACATTCTTGAAGTTACATGTGCACACAGGAGTGTGGATGAGGAGAGCCTTCTGGGTCACCATCTTTGCCTTTGTTTTGTCCAGATTCCTTAGCTCAACATTTTGGTGGCCTTTCTTCCTTTTCTTTCTCACTCTGACGGCTGTAGGTGGCTTGTAGTTTGCTCAGCCTGCTTCCATGGGATGTTGATCCCTGCCAGTTCCTGGTGGGTGTGAGCCATGTCATCTCAGGGGACAGAGGCATGGCCTGAGGGCCTCCTGGCCTGACACTTCAGGGACCGGTTGACAGCAGCAATACTGCATGCTCACCTCCACACTATTGACAGCACAAAGAGTTTCCTTAATGCATTTTGGACCAAATCTATCCATCTATCTTTTGTCTTCAGCTGGGTTACCCCAGCAGGGAGACCTAACCCTCCCATGAGAGGCTTAATAGGGTGTCTAAATTAGTGAGTGGCTCTTAGCTCCCATATTCAAGCTGTGCTGACCTGCTGATTGCTAAGAATTTAGATTGTTGATTTTTTCATTATTATCATTATTGATAATAAATAAAGTAATAATTACAGAACACTATTCCAGGATGGAAAAACCTATCTGCTCAGACCAGACCGCTGAAGAGTAGCTTCTCTAGCCAGCAAAATAAAACTTTTCCATCTCAACTCAAAACCTTACAATAAAGACAAGGGTGCTGCTTTATCCAGTTCTTAACAAATTCAGTTGAAAAAAGGTAATAATCCATGAGAAAGATTTTTTTTTTAGCTAAGGAGGTTTTATACCTTCCCAGTCATATTGGTGTGGCTGCACCCAGGTGCTCCAGGAGAACAGGTGGGTGGGGAGAGCCCGTTTTCTGAGCCAGCACATACAGGACAGAGAAGAACACTGTCAGGGACTAGAGTGCCTGTTCATCTTGCTTGTTGCTCTTTTCATTTGCCTGCAGTACTTTCACCCATCACTCTGCCAGCTCAGCTTCTGTACACAGTTTGTTTTCTTTAGCAGGAGAGAACAGAGGGAACAAAGGATTTGCTTAACACCAGTATTGTGAGATGGTTTCAGTTATTCAGGTCTCCTGGCCCTTGCAGCAAATTTAGGAGGGAAAGCAGTCCTTTAAAACCACATACAGCATCTTGACATTCTAGGTCTGGAGTGGAGCTTGGCAGAGAAAATCTGGACAGGAGCCAGGCTGCTTCAGCAAATCCTACCTGAAAGTGATCTTGCTTAGTCCTTAGCTCTTTAATAGAGAGTTCCGCTGAAGTGGAAACTTTTATGGCAATTTTCCCAGTGAAACTGAGGTAGAATAAAAAGATAAGTGTTATATTGCCTATTGGCTTGATAAAGCAGAGCAAATACTTTTTCTTCTGGATAATAATGATATAGTAAGATCTTTGCTTCACATCAGGTGAACTCAGGATTTGATTCCTTAATTCAAAACATATTTATTATTACAATCAGGTCAGTTCTCCACATTGAGGGAGAAGGGACGTTTCATCTTGTCACTTTATGTTTGTAATGGATTTTCACATATAAAGAAGAGTCACTAATTGCAGAAATACTCATCAGACACATTCTTCCATCAATCATTGTCTGCAATAGATCCTCTTCTTCTTCCATAAATCCAGCCAGGGTCCTGTGGATTGGGTGGAAGAAAGATCCCACCCCATGCTAACGATGTTTCCCTGCCCTGCAGGGCTGGAGAACAGGAGAACAGAGCGAGCTAGCCTATCTTTGGGACCTTACACATTCTGCTCTGGCCATCACCTAGCAGATGCACCAGCATTTCATCTCCCATCCTTGCCTTCCACAGTCCAAGTCAGCATGCCACTGTGCTGGGCAGCTGAGACCACTGCCCAGCTCGGGAAGACAGGCAAGAAGTGCTGTGATGTGGCCACATCTGCAGCCCACTCAAGGGTGATAGAGGCAGTGAGGTGCCAGTAATGGCATCCTGCTCAGGTCTCCAGATAGCAAAACAGGCAGTGCTCTGTATGCCCCCCAGCTAGTCTGAGCCTGCAGCAGCCTATGACGCTGTGTCTAGGGGACTACTTAAATAGCTCAACCCTTTCCTCTTCGGTGCACTCCTCAGCTCATACTGCAACATTGCCTGAGTGACAGCCAAGTGTGACTCCAAAAAAAAAAAAAAAAAAAAGGAAGAGCCAACAGTAAACAGTCTCATATCTTATGTTAAACTGTTCACTGCAAGTTACAAGTCAACACCCTTTTTTCCCCCCAAAGCTTTGTCTCTTTTGCCTTTTCTAATCAGTGTTTAATTATTAACAGAAGAGTAATTTTTGGATAATGAGTCCCATCTGCTGCCTGCCTGCATGTATTAGGCCTGGCAACATTGGTATCCAGAGAGCTTCTCCATAGTCTCTGCACACCCAGCTGACCCAAAACAAGACCAAATGCAGCTTTTTCTGAATGCACCAAACTCCTCGTTGGTTGGGAGTTCCCAACCCAACTCGAAGTTGAGCTCCTTTGTTGCACCTTTGGTACTAGCCCAGCAAGTCCAGCAAGTTCATTTTCTGAAAGGCAGCAGCTGTCCTTGCTGAGCTGTTTCTGGACTGCAGCTCACCCATGACTCATCTCTTCTGCAGTTCACCTCACTGCACTTTTCTTTTGACAAGTCATTTCTGTCGCTCTGACTGTTGCCTCACTCTCAGGTTTGCTAAGCCCATGTAACTGAGGGGAGACTCTTTCAGAGGCAAGTGCATAATCAGTGTCAGAGGGTGAACAAGGAACATTTCACAGCACAGTAAAAGCTGACATCAGTTTTAAGTTATCTGTTCCCAGAATTTGCCATTGTTACTAGAGTATTTATGGGGAAACCTCCTTGAGGAATGCTGCTGTAATGTAGCTGAAAACGTGCTGAGTAGATATGTGCAAGGGATCTGAAAACCTCAGGCAGAGTTCCTTTATCACTTTAAAAGAAAGAAGTGGGGGAGGGAAGAGAGGGGAAAAAAAGTTGGCTATTCATAGAGAATATGACTAGAAGCTCTGTTTTGAATGTTCTTTAATTAGCGGCATGCAATATAGAAGCAAGGCTTTCAATGCACTCTACCTGCTGACTTCCCAAGTGCAGATCAGCAAAAGACAGAAAAAAACCTCTGGCATGTAAGGGAGTTTTAAATGGAGTGAACTAAAATGCACAAATTAAAAAATAACCAGATCAATCAGCCTTGATCTTCAGGGAGATGTTGTCTGGATGTAGGCTAATGGAGTCAGTGCCAGCTCAGATTCTGGAAGTTTAAGTTACCTTCCCAGCCTTAGTTGCCGGCCACAAGGTTTCCCATTACTCCTGTTTCTCTCAGACTTTGTCTTTTATGTCCATTTCAACGATAAGTTCCCAGAGATAACAGCAGTCTTGTTTTACTCAGTTTCAACATGCCTGGCACATTGCTTTCTCAGGAACTCAGCCCTTGAACAGTGCTACAAGAAATAATACTGCTCTCTACAGTAGTTCTCCATTAGCTCAATTTATTTGTACTTGAGTTTTCAGCGTCTCAAAGAAATAAACAACAATCCGAAGCAGCCACTAGCTAATTTAAAGCTAGAAGGCGGCTTCCTTCCTTAGTTCTGTAAGTCACGACAAGACACCTGGACCCACAAACCCAAACGGACTTTACTAGAACACTAAATTAGTGAGACTATTTTGAAAAACACAACTCAGATGTTTGTGGTTACTCTTTGGCTGTTTGCACCCTCCTTTAAATAATTACATGTAGGGTGACAAATCCTCCCTATAATGAAAGATATGCATGTTATGGTGCTGATAAGCAGCAACTAGCCCCGAAGGGAAGTTTTAGTGTGTGGATAACAAAAGCAGCGGGAAGGACAGAGAACTGCCAGGCAAGGCAGAGCTCCTCCTTTCCCAGTAAAGTATGCTGACTCACCAGCTCCTTGTATAATGGAGGTGGACAAAAAGCAATTATGTATAATTTTTTCTGCATGTCTTTTCCTCCTGCATCACCATTTCTCTTGTGGTGAATACACCACGTTTCATCTGGCTGGAGAGCCAAGAGTTCTCTGTGTAAGAAAGCCTTATAAAATTATACCTCAAGCTAGATGTGCAAAAACTAGATAAGCAGGTGTTAATAGTTCCCAGTCAGCTTCAAAGAAAGGGTAATGTTTCATTGCTTGGCAAACCAACACTTAATGTACATAAACCAGTTGTAAATAGTTTGTGAAGTAGTTGCAGAGAACATTTACAAGCAAGGTGTTAGCAGATCTGCTGGTGGTGTTCCCATAGACTTCCCCTCTTGTTTTCCAACTGTGTGTTTGAAATTTTCAATGAGCTATCTTCCCTCACTTCCCAGACGAGGGAATCTTGTTCCTTATGAAGAACATTTCAGCTCATCTGCAAGTACTCATTCATTTGCAGATGCTGGTCCTTGTTAGCACCTGGCCTTCTGAGCAGCCCTATCTCCATTTATCCAAGTGACAACTCTTCGCCTGGCCAGTTTAATGGCTTCTACCCCTTGGCCAAAACCAAATGCCCCTGCATTAAATGGTTTCATGTGCAAGAGGGAATCAACAATGAAGGTAGCTCTGAGAAGAGCTTCATTACTTGGCCTATCATCCCTTCTGATCACTCATGTCAAATACCTCACCATTGCTCTTCTGTTTCTTAACCTGACAGTACAGTTAAACTATAATATCAGCCAAAAAAAGATCAAGATGCACTATAGGTTTTCCTTCTTAAGTCACAGGTTCTGGGTGTGATGGTCCTAACAAGGAGGGGACCTGAGAAAAACAATAGAAGACAGGTTGCTCAAAATGCCCCTTTCTTTCGCTTAGTGGTTCTGGTGAAAGACATGACCTTTTTCCACAAACTCGGTGCTGCAAAGTTGCTTACCATCTCCTCATGTCCCACTCATCCCCAGAACCCAGATGGTGTTCCTTGCATTCAGAGATGCTGGTTATTTTACTGACTTAAAGAAAAAAGCCACAGGGCTTGAAGGATTCCTTCAGAAGTCCACAGACCATCTCTGTTACTCTGTGTTTATGGTAAACCTGCCTGACCTGACACAGCTCTCTTGATTTTGCCAAAAAGGCAACTAATCCTGGCTGGAAATTAACACCCCCAAATACACCAAGCCTTAGTGCACTGCTGGGTACCCTGGCAGTGAGAAGAGGGATAGAGGTTAAGATCTCTCCTTGCTGCCCAGCACAACACTGGTGAGGCTGGCAGGCTGCCTGAGCCTTAAAACAATGAAAATCATGGGCTAAATTCTCCTTGCCATTTTCCCCTCTCTCAGGATCTCACATTAATGTCATTAGCTCTGAGTTTCAGCTTTTCCATTTCCCAACCCAAAATCCCCACAGGACCTCAGCACAAATTTTGCTGTGGCCCTGATACTGTCTCTCATCTACATCTCCAAGATATGGAGCCTGGAAATGGGCGGTACCTGCAACGCTGTTGACTTATGCCTGCAATCACTGTTTGGAGTGTTTTGCAACATTTTGCAAGATGGCAAAACAAATGATCCTCTGTTTTAGAAACGAGGTAAATGTTGAATTCCACTGCAGATACCTTATCTCTTGCGGTTCTCTTGGAGAGATCAGGACACAGTCAAAACAAGAAGCCCGAGGCAGAGGAAGCTTGCCTCTGTATTTCTACACTTTTCTAATGCATCTTTGAGTTCCAGAGCTTTGTGACATTTTGTTCTGATCTTTTGTAGGGCCCTTACCTAGAAATGCCTTGTCATTCAGCCCAAGCCTTTGCACCTAGTCTACACTCAGATCTCCCAGTTTAAGCTTGATACCACCATGGTTTTATTCCTCTACTATCATGTTCAGTCACAGGTCTGAATAGAAGCAAAGTGGCTTTCAGCTTAAACCCGGAGTAAAGCTGCTGAATGAATGGGCTCCTCGTGAGGCTCTCCAGTGCTTTGTAGTTGTAACCTAAATGTTAGATAGCAAAAGAAAGGCAGTTGGTTTAGTGAGGTTATGATCAAGGTTTGGTTGGCTTTTTAAATCACCTCTGACATTAAAATAATCCTGGAAGGTCACACTCTCTTTGCACTGCTTTCACTCTGCTCTGCTATGCATAAGTTTCAATACCATGCTAACTTCTGGGGTGCTGCAGACCCTCATGATAATCAGTGCAAAACCAAATTACGTGGCAGCTGTCACTGTCATGCTTTCCCCCATGAAGAAATGTGTGCAGGAGTCAGTTGTTCAGGTAAAGCTTTGGATTTGGCTCTTATTTTGTTTTTGAGCCAGCTTTCCTAAGAAAAGAGACTAGATTTGTGACCAAGTTTTGTCAACGTCCCTTTTCCCCGGCCCTCAGCATCCCAACTGGCTCCGTGGCCTGCTGCCTGACTTGAGCAGTGAATGGAGGAGAGGTGTAGAGGAGCTGCAGTGCTGGGGAGGTGTCTATAGGGCAAGCCCAGCTGCAGCCATGGGCACTGGCCAAGGCAAGCAGAACCATGCAGAGCACCCAAAAAAGCCCTGAGGAGAACTCACCCCATATGCATGGTGTGAAAGGCACATAAACAGGAAGCATAAAGCCACAGGAAATTTGATGACTGAAGTTCCACTGTTCATAGAAGCATTATTTTTACTAGCTCTATCACTGTGTGTTATAGCATTAATGAGTCTTTATTTTCTCACTCTGCTCAGACCTTGAATAGGAAAAATATAGTCCCTTTAGTTATGGATTGCTTTACTTTCTGCCTCCTGCAATGCTGCATTCTGGTAATGCTAAGCCATATAAATTCACAGCAGGGATACTGGAAGTCCAGCCACAGGAACACAACTCCATCCAGAACTTGGGAAGACAGGCTCAATAGGAATATTATATTGATTTGGTTTTACAGAGCTTGGTATGCGTGAAGGTTGCTGCTGCCACATTGTGCATGCACTTAGGTGTCAGGAATGTGACATTCTTCAGTTGCTCTATGCATTTCAGTCACCAGGACAAGGTTGATTGCTATTTTGTTTTTAAGTACAGAGGAAAAAATAATTAGCTTTGTAGTACCTCTCAGAACACTCTTTTAATCCTTCACAACATTTTCTTGCTGCTTCTCTCAGCAAAATTCTTGTGTCTAGGAATTACAGAGATGAGCAATTTTTCTCCTCCAGCTTTCAGTCATGAATAAGGGGTGTTCTGTATCATCTCCTCCTCTTGTCATGACACAGCTCTCCTCAAAAATGTCTTCATTCACAGGCACAAACACTGCTCCATCCTCCGTGCTGCTGACTGACAGATCCACTCTGCTTCAGCACTATTCTTCTGTCATACTAAAAACCAAGTGGTCCTTAGAGACAGCACAGAGAGAAACCTGAAGCTTCCCTGTCTATCCATCTTGAATAATATCTGTCAATCTGTCTGCACTGTAAGCTAGCAGGGAACCCGTGTGGGAGGAGCTAAGCACCTCTCCGAATGTAGGAGCAGCCTGTGAGGGATGCTGGCAGAGCTCAACTTACCACATGCTCATCTGCAGGGATTCTGAGGTCCAGCTTTTCCAGAGAATTCACACAGACAGACCTTTTGTTCAAGTGCTCTGCATCTTGGCCACCAATACTTTGCTGGGGTGTCACACAAGTGGTTTTCCTCACAGACAGCTTCCCGGAGGTGGATTTCCTTGACCATCAATGGTCTTCGCCCTGTTCCTCTTGTACCACTGCTGCTTTACCATTCTCTCCCAAATAAGGTTTTCTGACAAAGCCTGCCTGTCTCTGCTTTCAAGGTCTTTCCTGGTCCCCATTGCCCACAAAAGCCAGTCATGCTCTGCTGCCCACAGGCAGCTTTCTTTCTAGCTGCCACCCTGCACAGCTCCTGCCATCTCTTCAATTTCTCCATAAAACTCTTCATAGTAAGTGCAGAAAACTTCATAGCAGGTTCATACTGCTGCCTTTTACACTGCCCAGCACCATCTCTTTGTCTCCTCTTCCTGCCCTACCAGACCAGTCTGCTGTTTCCTTTCTTGTCCTTTGTTTATGAAGTCTTTGAGGCTGTTGAGATTGGGGCTTTCCAGGAGGCAGTAGTTTTCCTTCACTCATCAGGTCGGCAGAGGTCTGCAGCAACTCTTACCCAAACTCGTAGCAGATACAATGGGCCATTCCTGGGGACATTTTGTACCCATCTTGCAGTGCTGCAGCAGCTCTCAGATAGAGCAGTTGCTCCAACCTCCTGGGTTATCTACCTATTAAACTTATTCCCCACCTTCTTCTCTCTCTTTTTCTCCCAAGCTCCATCACACACTGCTATCTGAATACAAATTAGCACTGATGGTTTATCTGGAGGTTTTAGTTCTGTTATTTAAGGGCTTTCCACTGGTTTTAGGGTTTTGCTGGTTTAGTCTTTTTCCCTGCAGGATGTTTTTGTGGTTTAGCTCTAAGGTAAGTCCATCTCATGCCTGGATTACAATCCCTCAGTGACTGACTGTCCTCCCTCCTCAAATTTTATCTGCTCTCTGGCACATTCTCTCGTGTCCTTCACCCATTTTTTAAGCCAGACTGCTTCCTTCTTCCCCCTCTCCCTCCCTGAGACCACTATCTGAGCATTTTTCTTAGCCACTTCCCTTTTTCAGGCTTGCCATTCAGCGGAAGATGACTGAGGGTGCAGCATTCCCCCCCCAGTAACCTTTTATCGCAGCACACCTTAATCTCATCAACAACTGCACAAACTATTTATAATCAGGTCTCTAATTGCATTCCTAAGGTCAATATCCAAGTTCAGACTCAGAGCTGCTGATAAACTGCTGCAGAGCCTCCTATTCCCCAGAGGTTTCCAGAGGTGCTGGATGGTAATTAAAGGCTGCAGTTGGGAGGTGCCACCTCTCTCTCACACGTGTACCACTTTGCTGCTGCTCCTTTTGCTTGCTCTGCCCCCTACACTGCCTTCCACAGAAGTACCTTTGGTGAAAGCTGATCAAAAAGTGCCTGTGTTTACATGCCCCAGCAGATCAAGCTGTATAGCCCAGCAGGGTCTCCCGAGCCCACCCAGCCTGTGTCTGGATGCTTGCTGGGCTCCTGTACCTCCCCGCTGCTCTGGGTTTCAGCATTAGGTTGCTGTTCTCTTGTGATCATTACAGACACAGGTCACTTTAAGCAGCTAAACCACGTGTTATTTTTCAGCTATTTCAGCACAACCCAACCCCCCACCCTTTCTCCATGACTGACTTACAAAAGTAAGCTAATGTCACTCTTTGGGCTTGCCTACAGAAACCTGGATTTTTGTTGTGCAGCACTAGCTCTTAGAGATGGTCTACAGTGGGACTAGGAAACCCCTCACTACAGCAGAATGCTGGCCAATACATCACATACATACACATACATACACATATATATGTGAGTCTTATACATCACATACACCCCCAGCAGGGCTGCAGGCATAAGATAATGGGACTAGTGGAAGGGATGAAAGAGTCTGGTGTTTATTTTGACCCTAAATACTTTCACTCACTGGCACTCTGGCAAGCAGCAACTACAAAGTATAAGGCAGAGGTGGTGCCAGCTCCCAGCATGCGGCTAGAGCCTCAGTGAAGCCGGTTCCATCTTCTGTAGACTCAAGAGATATTTTTATCATAATAGTGCCATATAAATCTTATATAGACCCTACCTTGGGTAAGAAAAAATTAACCAAGAATTATGGACTCTTGGGTGAATCTGCCTGCTTTAAATGTCAAGCCTGAAGGGCATGAAGACTACAGCACACTTGGAGTCATTTATTACCTTCCTGAGGTCTTAGTAACAGACAGGCTGAATGGAGAAGGTCACACACATGTGATCACAGTCTTATCAGCAGTTTGGCCAATGGGACCAGACATCAGGTGAGGAAGCCATGGTTCCTTGACTGCACATCCAGGCTTAGGATCCCCTGCAGCAGTATCCCCATCACCTGAAGGGCAGCCTTCACCCAGAAAGCTCAGAGCCTCATTGAGATGAGGTGGGAGAGCTGAACACAGAGAGCCAGCTGAGGACAAGGAGACAAAGAAGGGTGAAGGGTCTCTGCAGGAGAACCGCTCTACCAAGAGAAGGTTACATCTGCCTTCAACTGACCTTTTTGCATTGCATCATGCAGGAGAACTGTGGGCAATGCACATGAGGAAGTTGCTTTTAGCTGAATGGGAGAAAAGGGAATGCAAAATGTTCTGAGTTTAGTACCACAAGTAGACAGGGAGAGAAGGAGGATCCTGCAAATTTACCTCCCCACAAAAGTTAGTGTTTAGTATTACTCGTGGTTTTGTACAGAAGGGCATATATTGCACAATGCTCTCTTTAAAGGTCTTGTGATTAAATAAATAGAACCAATATTGTCTTACTGATCATGGAGTACTATGATAGTACTCTTCATCCATAGGTACATCTTTGCATCAGACACTCAAACTACTCAGACACTATTACTATAGCAATATGCATAAGCAGGATAACCTGTTATCTTGTCCTCCTTTAGAGGCAGTGAGACAGCTTTGCATGGTCTCTTTCTGTACGCATTTTGAAGCCAGGAGGACCTATTAGATCTAAGCTGGTCTTTTCCACACCCCACATTACTGAATTTCACCAAGTAAGTCACTGTGAAGCCCACCATACTCAGCTAACCAGAAACACTTTGGTCTTGTGGTCAGCAGGCAGAGGAAGATCACCATTGTGGAAGCTCAGACGCTGGGGGCAGCAGTGGTGAGTTATTGAATCCAATATGCCAAATCTTGCCTGCAAACACTAAACAAAAATACTTTTGGAAAATGAAAATGACTGCTGTGGGCCTTGTTTTCTTTAGAAGCACTTTAATTGTGTGACTGTCTTCATGACAAAATACCTTGGTTTCTAGCAAGAAAAAAACCCCACTGTTTCACTTCGCTGGAAATGTTAGGACTTCATTTTTTGTGATTATCCAGGAAAATCCTAACTTCAGAATTTGGGTTTTTTTTTTTTTTTTTAAGATGTGAAAATAAAATTTAATAGCTCACAAGGCAAGTTATTCTCTCTGTTCCTAGTAATAACCTTTTGTGATGCAAGCAAAGCAAGCTATTGCACCATCCTTCTGCTTGAAGACCATCACCACAAGTATGATTTTTTGAGAGGTACGGTGAGGTTTTATTAAACATTATAGGACTATCGGTGGTATGGCAGTGATCTGCCAGGGGGCACACTCCACAATTGGAAGTGTTCTCTGAGTAGGTCTAGGACAGCAGACAACCCTTTTTGCCTCCAAATGGTCTAATCCTGGTTTAATCTATGTAATAAGAAAGACAAGGTTTTCTTGGGAAGCTGCAATGGCTTCTTACATACTTCCGGATGCACGTCCCAGAATGTAAGAAATACTTAAGGTGACCGACGGCAAGCAATCACTGAGAGGCACGAAAGGGTTGCTTCATTCAAGAAGCTTTTGGGTTTGGTTTTAAGTGACTGGTAAATGTGAGTTTTGGAGATTATTATGCTATCTACAGCGACACCCTGTGGTGATGAAGGAGGGATGAGAGATAGATTACATTACCTCAAAACCAAAAGTACTCCCTGACTGCCCTGCTGCTTGCAGTCATTTGAAGGAGGAAACACAGCTAAAAAGTAGCTCTTCCCTGTAATATGTTGTAGAATGCTACTCATGAGGAGACAAGTCTTTTGCTGTTACTATGATTATTCAGACACTATTCATATAGTTAATGTTCTGAAAGTGATTTCATATGCCTATTGCCCGACTTTAGCAGAAACTAAGATTATAGTTAAAAAATATAAATTGTGTATAAATGTAATTTAGTTTAAAAATGTAAGAAAACTCTTTATATATACTTCCAAGAGCAATGTGTTACATATAGAAAAGGACCTAGTGACTTTTTAATATCTAGAATCATACAATGGTTTGGCTTGGAAGTGACTTTTAGACGTTGCCGAGTCCAATCCCCCTGCAGTTAGCAGGGACACCCTACAGCTAGATTGGGTTGCTCAGAGCCCCATCCAACCTGATCTGGAATGCTGCTAGGGATGGAGGTTCTACCATCTCTCTGAGCAACTTACTGTTTTTCATCACTCTCAGTGTAAAAACCCAAACAAATGAAAAAAACCTCCAACTCTACCTTCAATCCAACGACTCTTCCTTCAGTCTAGTCTCAATCTCCTCTCCCCTTTTCAGTTTAAAATCATTACCCTTTGTCC
>VWYK01008456.1:33980-52611 GCA_013399775.1 Semnornis frantzii | reverse complement strand
TGTTTGTTTGTTTGTTTGTTTGATGGTGTAGAATCCTAATCTGAGCACATGCTTTATTCTTTAGAGGAAACCATTGTGGTAACTTGCTGGCAAATCCTCACTCTAAGGCAATTGGCAAAGTACTCTTGTGACTGCTGCTAACCCAAAGGAAACCACATGCCAATCTGTCTTGGGTGGTTCCTGTGATGTTTCTCATCCTGACAGCTAATGCCTGTTTTAAACTCTTCCTGTGACACCACAGTTACTTCTCTTGGACAGCCTAGTGCCTGCAAACCAGGCATTCATTTGGGCTCATGTGAGAAGCCAATTTCTGTGGATACCTTTTGCTGTACTGGAAAGTTATCTGATCCTTGGTTTTCCATCTTCCTTGGTAAATTGACAGGTCAAAGTTGTTCCTTTTTTAATTGTCTTTACACAGACTTGAAAACTGCTCTCATTTCCAGAGGAGCTGAAGCTGCAGCTTTTTTTTTTTTTTTTTAATTCCCTTAAACATTATTAATTTTAGCAACACTGAAACTATTTAATTCACTAATTAACTCCTTGTGCTTTCTCCCACAGTGGTATGATGCCGTCTTGTATAATAGAGACTCTCAAATACATGACCAATGCAGATCACTGGACCTTATTGCTTAATGCGAGATGTTTTCCAGATGGCCTTGGTCTGGGTAGTTTTCACATTAAGGGATGAGCTGAACTCCATTTTGCAGAGTTTGGTGTGCAGGCAATTCTAGCTGAGCCGCATGGTTTTTTTGGTGGAGCTGCTCCGTGTCAGACAGAGCTGGAACAGCTGCTCCTATGAAGCTAAAAGCAAGCAACTCTTGATTTGTAAAGATATTGCTGATTTTTATTCTTCAGTTCCAGCTCCAAGGCTAGTTGTGCTTAATTTGAGGCTAACTTCAATTCTCAGTTTCCTCATGCACATATCTCTATCTCCCTCGTTGTCTGGAATACACAAGTGCCTTCACTTTCAGTAGCAGTCCTGGTTCTGGGGTTTTCCTGGTTTTCAGGTGAAGTGCTCTGGAAAGGTGGATTATTTAACTGTTTTATGCTCAGCTTGAAGGCAGGGAAAAATCCCATCATCCGCCTCCTTTGGAACTGCTTTGGCTGTCTGTTTCTCTTCTCTCCCAGAAGAGTGTTTTTTCTGCTTACAAACTGGATTTCACAATCACAGAATCCATTTTCCAGATGCTCAGAGCATCTTTTCTAATGCTTTAAGTGCATTAGCAAAAAAAGCAATGCAGTTTGTAGAGCATGCTATAAAGAGATTCACCTTAACTCTTCTATAAATTATTCTGCCTGCATACCAGCAAGCCAGCTTATCTTTTAAAAAGGCATTTACTTGTCACTTAGTGGAGTTCTAATAATTCCAGACAGTGGAGAAGCTGCATCACCCAGGATGCTGGGTCGCATTTACAAAGGCATCACTAGAAAAGATGAAGTCATTGTCCCACTCTCCTCAGTGCGTGCCAGGCCACATCTGGAGCACTGTGTGCAGTTTTGGTCCCTACTACACACACGCAAAAGGTGTGAAGAGGCTGGACAGTGTCCAGAGCAGAGCAAGGAGAATGATCAGAGAATTGGAAGAACCTTGGAAGAGCAAGGCTGAGAGAACTGGCTTTGTTCAGCCTTGAGGAGAGAAGGTGTAGAGGAGACCTTATTACTGCATACCAGTGTGTAAAGAGTGGACACCAGGATGCTGCAGACTCTTTTTTCACGAGGAAAAGACAAGGGGGGATGGGTGCACGTGACTGCTGGGGAGGCTCTGATTAGGATCCAAAAGAAAATGTTTCTTCATTTCTTTCATCAATGTTTCTTCCATCTAGAGATTGGAATCCTCTCCCAAGGAAAGCAGTGGATTCCCCCACAGGGGTCAGTTTTAAGACTCAGCTTGACAGGGTGCTGGGCCAGCTCACTGAAACTGCACTATCACCTAGAAAGTTTGGACCAGGTGGTCCTTGGAGTCCCTTCCAACCTGGCATTCATAGAATCATGGAATCATAGAATGGTAAGGTTAGAATGGACCTCAAGGATCATTTAGTTCCAAACCCCTGCCATAGGCAGGGACACCTTCCACTAGCACAGGTTACCCAAGGCCTCGTCCAACCTGGCCTTGAACACCTCCAGGCAGGGAGCAGCCACAACCTCGCTGGGCAACCTGTGCCAGTGTCTTCACCACCCTCACTGTAAAGAACTTCCTCCTGACATCCAGCTTCAATCTCCTCTCTGCCAGTTCAAACCCATTGCCTCTTGTCCTGTCATTGCAAGACCTTGTCAATAGTCCCTCCCCAGCCTTCCTGTAGCCCCCTTCAGATCCTGGAAGGCTACTCTAAGGTGTCCTGGAAGCCTTCTCTTCTCTAGGCTGCAGAGCCCCAACTCTCTCAGCCTATCCTCAGAGCAGAGCTGTCGCAGCCCTCTCAGCATCTTTGTGGCCTCCTCTGGACCTGCTCCAACTGGTCCATGTCCTTCCTGTGCTGGGGGTATTCTGTGATTATTTTTTGTTTTAGAGAGTAAAGGTACTTTTGACAGATGCATGGCCTGTTAGATAAAATGCTGCAGTGAAGGGAAGTGGAATTGACTTTGCAGCTGATGATGCTCTTGTGCAGAAATGTGAAGCTTTGGCTAACAAGGTAGAGACAAATACCTTTCTCAAGTGAGTAGAAGTTGCTGCCTCATTTTTTTACTCATTTGTGATGGTCTTCATTATTTGTTTGTTTTGGGATTCCTCTCCTAATCACAGTACAGCTCTCTTGGACAAAATACCTAGAAACTGAATTTGTGAAACCATGATTTTCAACGTACTTACGTGGCTGTGGTTTCATAGGTACTGTGATTAAGTCCCGGTGGCTGTTGGTGGAGGCATACTGCTTCCTCACCACTTCATGGCAGTGCTGCTGCTCAATCAGTAGCACAGCAAGCTGTCAGAAACTGACCTTACTGACAGCATCAAATGATTTAGTTTTCTTCCCTCCCTTGATTAGCTTAATCTTTGTCACCAGCCTGAAACCGAACCACATTTATATACTCCCAAGTCAGCATATGCATTAATTTGGGCACATTTCATCATTAAAGTGTCAGCAGGCCCTGCTTGTTGATAGGCAACATCAGTATTTAATGATAGGCCACTGACTTTCTCCCATTGCCCTTATATTTAAGACTTGATTCTGCCTTTTTTTTTTTTTTTGTGGTGTTATGAACCTGGCAGTGAGTCTGGCAGTCTTGCAAGGAGATTTTTTTGTGTAGATCTTTTTAACAGTTTGGCTTTCCTTGTGGCTCTCCAGAGTTTTATGTTGGGAGAGTGGAAAGGAAAGCTGATCAGCTGAAGTGAGAAGACTGAACTGAGCATTAGGAATCACAGAATCACGCAGTCTTAGGGATTGGAAGAGACCTTGAGAGATCATTCAGTGCAACCCCTCTGCCAGAGCAGGATCACATGGAGTGGATTCAGAGGGTTTGGAATGTCTCCAGAGGAGACTCCACAACCTTTCTGAGCAGCTTCTTCTAGTGTTTTGTTGCCCGCACAGTGAGAAAGTTTTCCTTTGTGGAACCTCCTCTGCTGCAGCTTGCAGCCATTGCCTCCTGTCCTACCACTGAACGTCACCGAGCTCCATCCTCCTGCCCTTCACATCTTTATGGTCATGCTTTATAAACAAGCTTTCCCAGGGTTAAAGAGCCCCAGCTCCCTCAGCCTTTCCCCATGAGGAAGGTGTTCCAGCCCCTTCATCAGCTTTGTGGCTCTGCACTGGACTCTGTCGAGCAATTTCCTGAGGTCCTTCTTGACCCTGGTAGGGCCAGAACTGGACACAATATTCCAGGTATGGCCTCACCAGGGCAGAGTAGAGGGGGAGCAGAACCTCTCCTGCCTTACTAACCACAGCCCTTCTAATCCACCCCAGGCTGCTGTTGTTGGCACATCATTGGCTCGTGTTCACCTTTCCCTTAACGAAGATTTTTCCTTCAAGAATTTGTGTGTCAGGATGTTGGTTCACATGGAGCTAATGGAGAACTATTAGCTGTGTTCATCTTTTTTGGTTTGTTCTCCCCATTCTGCCTCCACCTGGTTTTCAGGGAGGCTTGTGGGCACTCAGCTTATATGTGAGCTGGCATTGTAATGACACTTAAATATACTTCAGGTCAAGTGTGGAGTGTCGCGAGGTGCAATCTCTAACTAAAGACCACGGCACTCAGGTAACCTATATCAGCAGTGGGTTTAGTACTTGTAGCTTCTATGTTCATATCTCAGGGAGTCCCATTTTTATTCTTGTCCCTTTTGAAAAGTTTTTCTTTTTGGATGAAATCCTTTGTTTATGACTGAAATAGAATAAAGCCCAAGCCTTAAGTCCTCCTGGTACTGTTTTCCTTTAGAAATTGTGTGACACAAAAGCTTATGTTTAGATTTTCATCTCTCTTGCTTCCTCACCGTCCTACTTGATGTCATTCTTTTGATCTTTCGTGAACCTGAAACTTTAGGGTATTAAGAGCAGAAATGCCACTCTAATGGATGTTTGAAATCAGAGTAGCCATGCAAGGACAGCACCATAACAGTATGACCAACAGTGCTGGCTTCAGTTGTTGCTGAATCAAGCATGATGGTTGTCTCTTTTTTTGGCCGTTGTATACATCTTGTGTAGTCAAGGTATTTTTCAGAGGATTTGCAAAGATTTAGTTTTGGGAACTCCCAGAGAAATCTGGATAGTCAAGAGATACCCTAAGAAAGTGAAGGAGAGAGTGTGAATTAAGCATGTGAGATGAGATGGTTTATGGGCTTCTATGTGCTGTCCTAGAGAGAGCACTTGAGCATTAACGTATTCAAGACTGATCTGCTGTGTCATGACTCAGTTACTGCGCTGGAACTTGGCTCAGAGGCTGCAGGAAACTGTTCTGTTTGTTTCTATTTTAGCAAGACTTTCTAGTCATCTTGATGTCACTGCTGTATTTAGAAGTGGGTGGCCAGTGGAAGATGAACTTTTGCTGGTTCACTTCACTAACAGTACAGAGCATTTATAATTGGGAGCAAAAATTGGGAACCTGTACTCCAGCAGCAGTCAGTGTGACCCTTCCCAGAGAGTGTCAGCTTCAGCTGGGCTCCTGGGGAGAGCCCTGTGCTCCCAGGAGGCAGTCTGGGGAGAGAGAGAGAGAGAGAGAGCTCTGCCAAACCAAAAGATAAAGTGGAAGCAGCTGTGAAGCTCTGTTCTGTCAGCCACTTCTGCCAGTCAGTCAGCTAGGAAGGGGCTGCTACCACAGTGTCTGCAGACAGAGCCATACAAGGAAAACAAGCTCATTTTTTGTTTCTCCAGGCATGTTACTTCATGCCCTGAAGAAAATGTTTTTTATTTCTCCTCAAAAGTATAAGAAGAGGCTAAACTGAACAAAGACCGGTACTTGAATGGCTGTCCCTCAGCGTGTGCTGCATGCTCTTCCTTTTTCAGGGCTTGGAAGATTTCGACTACCTTTCCAGGTAGGACCCACAAATGATGCTACTTTACTTTTTCAACCTCTGAGACACAGAGATATAACCCAAATGCAGCTGAATCCTGAAGAAAAAGGCAAATACAGAACAAGACATAGGCTGTAGCCTTCCCTTGCAGAGCAGCTTTGTTTCCTGCATTCAGAAAAAGCCACAATTGCCACATGACTTCGATTGTCATTGCTTTGGCTAGCTTAAAAAAAAATAATAAATCACCTAGCCACACAGAAAATACTCTTCTGAGTGCAAACCTGCTCTCCTGGTCACAGTTACTGCTTGTGTGATGGTGAAGATAGGCAGGACAGCCACGTAGAGTGGCTAGAAATTATTCTGGGTATTTACATTAGGCCTTGGGAGAGAGTCCCAGCTGCATTAATTGCTGTTCAATACACTGCCTGTTAGCTTATAAATTTCTAGAATTGTGCTAATTCTGATATTTAGATTTTATTTAACATGCAGAGATAGAAGTAGGGTTTTATTTGGTCAAGAGAAATAAGCCTGGAAGTTTGAGGTGAGTTGTGGTTTGCGTGAAAGAACCTTGATAATGGAGTGCTATCACAGTCTTGAGTTGCTGCCTCTGTATGAGTTTTATTCAGATGTGTTTTTATTTAGTGTAAAATAGCAACAACAAAAGCACATAGTAAAAAAAAAACAAAACGAAAACCATAACACAGCCTTGAGCTTCTTTTGGCTTGGTGCTAACTAGAAATGTACTGCAGCTGTGTCTTTTGTCTGCCTGTGCCAGCTTGAAGTTTACCAGCGAAGGAGCCCCTGCAGTTGTTTTCAGCTGGGACTTGATGGATGTGTTTGTTTAAAAGAAATACTCAAAAATTCTACTACACAGTATATCCTAAATCCACTAGAATGCTGTTCCCTGGGATTCTTACAACAAAACAAAAAATGCACTTTTCTGCTAGAACCTATTCTGTTTGCTTGATGGACCTGTGAATTTAGTAGATTTCAATCTTGAATGCCTACTTGGTGTTTTCTTCTGTGCTTTTTTTTTCTGTCATAAAGAATGGAAAATAATCCCAATGCATAAATGTCTATTAAAAAATATGGTTTATGTTTTAAACATTGCTGTGTGAAAATCAGATCAGGAAAAGTTTGGGTAAGTGAAGCAGCTCTGCTTTTTTGGGAAGATACGTAGCTGTTTAGTGGCACAGAAATCCTTAGGTGACAGGCAGTGTTATATAAGAAAGTAGTACCACATTAGAGTTTTCTTTGGGGCATGTGAGAATGTTTTTAAGAATTATGTATTCAAACAGATCTCCAAAATTGTGCTTTTCCTGGAAGTAGACATCAGCACACGGTTGTTGCATCTTGTGACATAGTAGCCTGACTACAATACAACTTCCTAATGGTCAGAAGTTATTTAAAATCAGTTTCCATGTCAATATGCAGTTAATGAACTAGTTTGTGTAAGCTTTGCCACAGTTTTCTTCCTTAAGTTGCATGGGATGCTGCTTCCAATTCTAATTTTTGACTACTGTGTTAATGAGTGCATAAATTACAATGCAGGCAGAATGCTTACGTCTGTAAAACACACACAGGTGTGACTGTCAGTGTGTTGTGTTCCTGGACATGACAGCTCCTTTAGGAATGTAAATAATTAACATTTGGGTTCATCTTTATCTATAACATTTTATTTACAAGGTTAAACATGTTTAGATGATCTATTTAAAATGGACTTGTTAAACAAGTTTAGATTTTATCTATTTAAAATACACTTTCTTACATAGAATCATAGAATGGTAAGGTTGGAAGGGACCTCAAGAATCATCTAGTTCCAACCCCCTGCCATAGCCAGGGACACCTCCCACTAGTACAGGTCATTCAAGACCTTGTCCAACCTGGCCTTGAACCCCTCCAGGGAGGGAGCAGCCACAACCTGTGCCAGTGTCTCACCACCCTCACTGTAAAGAACTTCTTCCTAACATCCAGTCTAAATCTCCCCTCTGCCACTTCAAACCCATTGCCCCTTGTCCTGTCATTCCAAGACCTTGTCAATAGTCCCTCCTCAGCCTTCCTGTAGGCCCTCTTCAGATCCTGGAAGGCTACTCTAAGGTCTCCTTGGAGCCTTCTCCAGGCTGCAGAGCTCCAACTCTCTCAGCCTGTCCTCACAGCAGAACTGCTGCAGCCCTCTCAGCATCTCTTGGCCTCCTCTGGACCCACTCCAGTTGACCAGCTACAGATTTCTTAGTTACGTGATCCAAAAGGTGTGAGTTAGTGTTTGTCAGCACCAGTTTCCCCATTGGTTTTCCTGATCTAGCAGGTCTGGAAGCCCACTAGTGTTGTGCTTCACTTGGGCTGCATCTGTAGGACTAGAAGAGAAGCATCCTCAGAAAATCATAGAATCAACCAGGCTGAAAGACACCTCCAACCTCATCGAGTCCAAGCTATCACCCAGACCTAGCTGATCAACTAGACCATGGCACTAAGTGCCCCATCCAGGCTGTTCTTGAATATCATACCACTTTGAACAATTAAATTAATTTCTACATTGAACTTCTAGTGTGAATCCAACTCATATTTTGTATTCTCCAGCCATGAGATGCAGATGGGAGGGCAAATTTTCTTCTGTGCTGTCCCTTTATGTTCTTCCTGCCAGGGCTTTTGCTTGCAGTGTTACTTTGCTGTCAACGTTTTCTTTGTAACCTTAAAGCCAGGAACTGGTGCTTCTCTGCAGGGCTGTGGTGAAGAGCCAAAGCTGTTTGTGTGCTGCTGGGAAGCTCTGGGAGGGCAGTTCTATGCTTCGGCAGCTCTGAACTTTTCCTTTTTCATCTTTGCTAACTAAAAAGCTTTAGTCTACTCTTGGTTTCAGGCAGCCTTTGGCACACTGAATTGCTTTTTATTTGTGGTTTTATGCTGGTTCTGAGTGGGACACTCATTATTGCTGTGTGGTTCTAGCAGTCAAACTTCAATTTGTTCTATTGGCAAAAGCTTAAGGCACAACAGAACTTCTATCTGTACCCACGAATAGAAATATGTTGTTTTCCTTTATGGCTTAAACCCCTTGGGATGATTTTCCATATTTCCAAACCTGGATGGTTCCAAATATTCCCACTCTTTGTGTATGTGTTGATTCATTTTATCTTTTTTTTCTTCTTTTTTTGGTTGCCATAAATAATGTTTCTGTGCATCCAGCAGCACTCAGCAATGACAGATGTTGAGTTTGGTTGTTGTTTGTTTTTTTTTTTATGTAAACTACATTTGCTCTTAAAAAGGGAGTTATAAAACCCACTTTCAAGCTCTGAGGTAAAAAGGATGATAACCAAAGAATATAAAGAAATTGTAGAGAGGTTGACGAGGCAAAGGCTGAATGTGTAAAAATATTGCAGCATGAGACACTTATTCTTTCCCTGTGAGGTCCACGCTCTCGGGAAGGATGGTGTCTTCCATGATATCATTTCATCTGAAGTAAAAAATGTCGATCTTTACTGCAGGTCACAGGCTTACAGGATGTCAGGGGTTTGAAGTGACCCAAAGAGCTCATCCAGTCCAATCCCCCTGCCAGAGCAGGACCAGACAATCTAGCTCAGGGCACACAGGAACCCATCCAGACAGGCCTTGAAAAGCTCCAGAGAAGGAGACTCCACAGTGTCTCTGGGCAACCTGTGCCAGGGCTCTTGGACTCCTACAGTAAAGAAGTTCCTCCTGGTGTTGAGCTGGAACCTCCTGTGCTGCAGCTTCCATCCATTGCTCCTTGTCCTATACCAGGGAGCAAGTATTTCAATATAGAAATAAATTAATGTTTCATGACTTAATGACTGGGACCCCTTTGGGTCCTCAGTTTGCACAGATTATTACACTCATGCACATTGCTTTATTAATTCATGGGGAGCTCTTTGCAGTAAGGAGAGGGCATCCTGCGCAATGGTTGCTGCAGGATCAGCACTTGGAAAAGAGGTTGCAGTGTGCATCTCTGGGAGCTCACCAGAGCAGTGCTCAGGGCAGGAGATCACAAAAACATTTTCTGTCAGTAAAATGCTGTGCACTTCTCTTGTGCTGGGTACCCACTCACCTTCAGCAGGGATGGCTGAAGGAAGCAGTGGTATTTCTAAAACGTTTGTAGAATGTGGACCTTATCCGAGGGTGGATAAATGTTGATGTTTTTTATAGCTATTTGTAGATTGATTAATTTTTTTCAAAAAAAAAAATTATTTTGCAGAACTGGGGGGGAGACGTTAAAATTGCTTGTAAAACCCCCATGCTTAAAGCGAACAGCTCAACAGCCTTGGGTTATACACATTGAAAGAAAATATTTAACTGATTGAAAAGACCTCAGCATTGTGTAATAGTAATGATATGTTACATTCCAAGATCCCAAGGCATGTTACAGTCATTAATTAACTGGGAACAATGACTTCCTTTGATGACAAGTAGTGTTTCCTCTTGATGAGGCACAGAGGATTTAGATGCTTATCCAAAAGCAAAACCACGCTGTTCTTAGCAGATACTTTGAGTGCCTTTTTTTTGCTTTGTTTTGTTTTTACTCACTTTCATTTAAGAGTGTGTATCACATTGCACACTGTTTGCTTAACTACCTCCTACTCTTCTTCTGCTTTGGTGATAGCAGAGGAGTGAAGAGTGTTTTGCTTAGACGGCAGAAAAATAATCTCCTAGTGTGAAGGAAAATTCAGTGCAATGATTTTCTTTTAACGAAAAATTGAAAGCAGACCTCGTTGTAATGAGTGAATTTCATGCAGTTTTTCACTCCTTATAATAATTAATTTATAGCTATTCTACTATTATAATAATTTCATTTGTTATTGTATTGTTATTAATATATTCATTAGCATATAGTGGCTTTATCTATCTATAGAATCATAGAATGGTAAGGTTGGAAGGGACCTCAAGGATCATCTAGTTCCAACCCCCTGCCATAGGCAGGGACACCTCCCACTAGTACAGGTCACTCAAGGCCTCCTCCAACCTGGCCTTGAACACCTCCAGGGAGGGTGCAGCCACAACCTCCCTGGGCAACCCATGCCAGTGTCTTTGCCACCCTCACTTAGGAGGAAGTAAAGAACTTCCTCCTAACATCCAGTTTCAATCTCCCCTCTGACACTTCAAACCCATTGCCTCTTGTCCTGTCATTGCAAGACCTTGTCAATAGTCCCTCCCCAGCCTTCCTGGAGCCCCTTTCAGATCCTGGAAGGCTACTCTAAGGTGTCCTGGAAACCTTCTCTTCTCCAGGCTGCAGAGCCCCATCTCTCTCAGCCTGTCCTCATAGGAGAGCTGCTGCAACCCTCTGATCATCTCTCTATCTATCTAGCTGGATATCTATATGCTAATGAAGAATGGCTTTTAGCTTGAAGGAAGAACCTCAGCTGAAGTGGCATGAGACAGCATAGCATCAGAAACCCCAACTGATGAATGTTTTGTTGAGAAAGGAGGGGGAAGATTATGTCCTTTCTCTCAGCATTCTATTAGGCTGTCTCTTTGGTCCCTGTGGCCCAAGGTCATGTGGGACATGCTTCCTGTGCAACTTAAATTTTAACTGAAGAGGCAAACCATCGTATGTTGGCTGTAGGCATTCAGCCCTCGGGATAATGTCAGCTCATCTCACAAGCAAAAAGAGGTCAATGCTGTGCAGCAAGAAGGAAATGCACTGCAGTTCCCTGTTCCCTCCTCTCTGCAAAGGACAGATGGTTCTTGTGATTTACTTATTTTAATAGCTCTTCATGGGATGCTGAAGGAATGTTCCAGCTGAGGAAATCCAGGGTAGTAACACCATGAATCAGCCTGCCAGACTGATTCCTGTGCTTCCGAGGAAAAAAAACCGCAAGCGATAAATTGTTCTGGTTTAGACTGGATGAAACAACAGCTGCTCCAGAGGCTGATAAAAGCTTGAGGGCTCGTTTAACAAGGCCTGTTTGAAAATCTGTTTTCTCAAATTATGTCCAAATACTCTGTGTTCCACCTTTCTGTCCAGTGCTGAGCCCTACGTAGTTGTGCAATGTGGCTTTTGAAAACTCCTTGTGTGCCATTCCTAGTAGACATCAACCTGGATGTCAGAGGGCCAGGACTTTCCCACCCTTGTAGCTGTTGGTGAGGAAATCCCTCTGCACATTGCCTGTTCTAGGGGATATTGATATAATGGACTTGATGTTGGCTTGCTTTGCTTTTGTTTTTCCTCCCTGGGGTTAACTCTTCTTTGTGACTCAGGATTTCATGAGAACTGGTAGTAGTAACATGTTGGTTGTTATATGAGGATGCCTTTGCTAAATAAGCTGATGCCAGCTAACTTGTTCATCAGAGGAAAAAATGAGAGATAACGGTATGTGATCCATCTCACATCACATTGATGTTAACATGTGCTAATAGAGGAACTGAATTTGGAAAGCCTAGGTACTAGCTACTGATGTATAGAGCTTACTGAAAACAAAGACCAGAACACTCTTACTCCGTAACAGTGAATTTCTGTACTCTCTCCTCCTGGCAATCAAAAATTGGTTTAATTGACTGGAACTTTGAGGAACACTAAAGCAAAGCTGGTGGTCTTAAAAGCTCTCCCACAAGTTAAACAGCATTTTTAGCTCTTTCTAAAACTGTTTGTAGAGAGCAGTTAGCTTATTTAGGTCATGTACACCTCTCTTCGGAGAGCTGAGCAGGTTAGTGATTGCCTCCTCAGGAGGATGCTGTTTCCTCTCCTTTGTGGCTGTTTCTGTATTTGGCAAACTGAGTTCTTGAAGAATCTGAATCTCACTGTTTTCTATTCACATCTGCTGTCTCTCAGCCTCTGGCTATGCTTCAGTCTGAAGAACTTGGCTTCATTTTCTTGATACTCTCCTTATAGATACAAGGGGACTGCTATTAGGATCCTCAAAACCATGTCCTCTTCAGGCTCCCTCAGCGTCTCTATGGGACAGGCACTTCAGCCCCTGAGCATCTCAGTGCCCCTCTGCTGAACAACACTAATGTGGGGCAAGAAAACTGGACACAGGCTTCCAGGTATGGCCTAACAAGAGCTAAACAGAGAGGGCAATCCGTCTTCCATGAGCTCCTGTTGGCACAGCCTGGCAAGCTGCTGGCCATCTCTGCTGACAATTTGCTGCCCACCAGGTCTGCTCCCCAGGCAACCTTATCCTGCCCTGGCAGGGCCCTGTGTTCGGCCTTGCTGAGTGGCCCTTTCCATCAACATATGTTGGGCCCTGTGCTGGTTTGAGGCTAATTGGAATATTTCAATGAGAAAAATCAGATTATTGGCAGTGAAAAGGAAATAATAGTGATGTCTGTACTGCCCATTTCTTCTGCTGAGATGTATGAAAACCAGGAGGCAAAGACAGATCAGGTCAGTCTCCACCTGGCTGTCGCCTGCTTTGCTATCTCTACCTCAACCTGCATAACTCAAACAATTCAATCTTCTTTCAACACCTCTTGCCAGCCTTTCCCAGCTCACCCTGCACCTAAGAGGGATCCTGAGATAAGGGAGGGGAAGAGAAGAGAGTGGGTTTGAAAGCCCTCCTGGGTGACTCTGCTGCTGAGAGGGGTTTTGTAGTGCTGTTAACTTGTGCATTCCTGTAAATATATCTGTATATATTGTGTGTATTTAGCTTGTACATTGTGCAAGGCTATCAATGCAGCTTCATTCCTCGACTTCCAGCAGGCTGAGTTTAGTCTGGATGAGTTCCTAACTGTGGGGGGTGGTGGATAACTGCCAAACCTGTGTAGTCCCTTTGGATGGAAGTCTCTGCCCTGAAGCTTACTGAATTCTCTTCCCTTCCCCTCGCACCCCTGCTCCAGACTGGTGAAACCTGCAAACTTGACAGTGCTCTCTAGAATTGCTTTCAGGTGGTAGGTGAAGAGATCTCAGTCTTACCAGTTCCCCTAATTATAAGCAAGTTGTCCTTGCCTTTGGGGAATCTGAAAGAAACTGAACCCTGAGCTTCGTGAGGACAATAGAGCATGAGGCAGAATGGATCGGAAATAAGCCCTTCAGATGATTACGTTTTCCTGTGTTCTCTATGAAGCTTGTGATTTCCTTGCACATGCACATTAAGATTTACAGTGAATATGTATGTCCTGAATAGCAGAATAGGAAGGAAAGTGTTGTGTACTAAGACTTGTTTGCTTTTGAGTTCTGCCCTGGGTTTGCTGTAGGGTATATGAGAAAACATGAGCTGGAATGAAGCTGAGATCATAGAGAAAGTCTCTAGAAGTAAAGGAATTAGAAATGAATACTTTCGGTATGTAAAACTGTCAAACCTCCCCAGGTATGGGTTCCCATTCCTGAGCATTGCTGTTTTCGTTCTTCGGACTGAGATGCCTCAGGTATGGCACTGGAGTCAGTGCTGGGGCAGATGCACACACTGCAATTCTGCTGCCTTGGAAACAGAACTGTGAGGCTAGGGGGTCTGAGGGCCAGTGATGTTTCAGTACTCTGTAGACCTAGGGCTGATTTAATAGACTATAAAGGGAATTACTAGGCCATGAAAGTGGAATAGATGATGGCCCTTAGATAATATGAGAAAAACCTGTAGCAGCAGTAGACACTTCTGCTTAGGACTGTTCTGGGCGGGGTCAGGTTTTGAAAATGAGGTTTATAGAGGCAATCATACATGATTTAGTGTTGAAGGTGGCAGGGGAAATGCCATGTTATCTCCATATGGGGACTCTTTAAGTGTTTCCATTTCAGCTCTGACCCTGGGAGTTCAAGTTACACAATCTCGATGTTACAGTTCAGCAGGTGAAGGGGAAGCTTTTGGCTCAGGAAGGTTTGGTTTGGCTGAGACTGGTTCATTCTATGATCTAGAGAGACCATACTTCCTCCTAACGAGGAGTGAGGCAACTGGGAAATGTTACGGCAGGTTTGCAGTGCAGTTTAACCTTTCTATTTGTTTTCATGCAATGCATTACCTTTACAAAAGTATCAGAGCCTTTACCTTCTTTTTTTCCTCATCTCTGTCATACAAGTGGTAGCTTTTTCATGGAGAAAAGTACCCCAAAAAAGTCTTCTAGGCACACGACGAAGGAGGAGAAGGAAATAGATACATGAATACTTGTCCAGAAACAATGACCTATCCTTTCCCTTGGAGGTTTTTAAGGAGAAAGTGAGTGTACCTTGATTCCTAGCTTCTGGAAAATGCAGCTGGGACTACAGAAATCTGTTTTGCTTTTGACCTTGGAAAGACTTTGGCATGACAATGGGCAAGATGTTCAGGGGGAGATTCACAGGAGTGCAGAAGTGCTTGAAGGATAGACTTATAGACATTACTGGGCTTGCCCTTAGTGTGCCTTGGGTGTTTCTTTTGTTTGAAAGTGTTGTTATATTTTTGTCTGCACCTAAAGTGGTTTCTTCTTGCTGTGCTGCAAGTGGCTTGCTGCAAGCTTTTCAGTTCCCTTTCCACTTAGTATCTTCAGAGTTGGTATACTGAGCACTATCAGAATTTGTGTGGCTCTTTCTTGAGTCTCCACAGCTAGTCTACTGCCCATGATAAATGCTCGCTTTACATCTTGCTGAAATTCCTGAATCCAGTTTATGATTTACACTTTATTGTATAGCTTGGTCTTTTGGGTGGTTGAACAGAAAAAGTTGTACCATTACTTACTACTATTTCCTCATGTAGCTCTTTCCTGATTTTTCTGTATGCTGCTTTTAATCTGCCTATTTTAATAATCTTCCACCTCTTCTCTTTTCCTTACCCAATAAAACCTCTGCTTGCTTTCTGTTTTTCTACCAGGAGATGTTTCTACACTTTTCCTACTACCTCTTTAAGGCTATCTAAAAATTCTCCCAATCAAGGTTACCTCTGTGACTGTCTTACATGAATTTGTCCTTTCCACTGCAGGGATCCTCCTAGGGTAGGTAATGTATTAGCCCTTTTTTCCCAACAGTAACATGCCATAAAATGATGAATACTGAGAAGTGAAGGGTTGGAGTTGCAGAGAAATGAGACAAATGATCTAATCAAAAGGCAAAAGTTACGATGAAGATGCTGTATGTAACACTACCACATGTAAAGATTTAAAATACTCCTCCTTTTCACCAGTTTGATTTGTCCAATATCTTTTTAGCTATACATTATTAAATAAATGATTGTAAAAAAAAAAAATAGACTTCTAATTGGGTAATGGAGTGATACAATCTTTTTTTGGTTTCAGACTTATAAGGTGATTACTTGGATCTGCTGTTTGAAAAGAAGTTTTATGTGTTACTTTGAAAGATTTTAATAATTATATTTATGTTTGCTTTTTCTCTTGAGTATTTGAGAATGGGGAATATTTGAAATGTGCATTTATGAACATAAATAAAGATAGATGAATTGAAATGAAGGGCCAGTAGAGAATGAGAACCAACACAGGAGGGAGTGAGCATTTAGAAGCTCTTGCTGATGTGAAGCTGAGTTCACAAACTCTGGGAAGACTGTCAGGGGGTGCTTGCTTTGTTGATGGAGTCCTGTCCCTTTCTTCCAAATCAGTTAGCTAAGACTAGACTGAAATAGACAGAATTTGGGTCCTTATTCTTGACTCCTGAATCTTAAACTTCCCAGATGCATTCTGTAAATCACTGAACTTGTTTTTATCCTCCTCTTTGGATGTACAGTTTGACCAGGTGCACAACAATTTGACCTTTTAGAGCTATGGATTTAAAACAGGCTTATGTCTAGTGAGCATTTTCCTGTAAATCTTTGATTGACTGATTGAAGTATTTAAAAACTGTTCTGAATTAACCCCTCCCTGATTTTGATGTGATTGGTGTTAAGGTAAAGGCAGCTGCACGACATCAGCTTTTTGGCTATGAGTAGTTTGCTTAGATGTAAACTGAAATTATCATGCTGATGTAGGAGAGCTGACAGATATCTGAGTGAAATATTCCATAACTATTTGGGGATGTGATGGAGCAGTTTTGCAAAACTCTGCTTTGCTACTCTGAAGGACAAAGGACTTTGCTATCAAATAATGAGTGAAATGCACCATTGTTTACCCTGTTCTGCTTTCTGGCTGAAGTAGATTTCTAAAGTGTATTCGTAGATTGATCTGGAATGGAAAATTCTTCCATTTTTCTATATTATGAGAAACAGATCACTTGGAAGGCAACCTTAACAAAAAAACATTCTATGTCCAGACTTGTTTTATCATTTCCTTATTCTGTCATTTAAATGCATCGCTCCATTCTCCTGTAACTATGATCATATTCAAACCTATTTGCACCTTCAACTCTTTTCCATGTTATGGGAAACCAAAGTCACAGGTACTTTGAGTGAAATAGTTGCCGTAAGATACCTCCACCCATATTTCTCTTCTCTAACGCGTTGCTTGTTGGCTCAGTTTGCGACTCAAGGTGTCATGAGATGTTGCAACCAGTGTGCTTTCCAAAAACAAAGCTATTCTTTTTCAAACATCAGTATGAGTAATGTTTTTAAAGTGTTTATGAATATTCAAGCAATCAAGGGCTGTTGCACTTACCGTGGATTACCTTTAAGAGAGTTTAAGTGCCTTGCCCCTAAGGCAGAAATGTTGTTGGGGATGAAGTCCAAGAGTCCTGAGTGACAGAATGCATTGGGTTGGAGGAGACTTTTAAAGGTCATTTTGTTCAACCCTCTTGCAGCTACTAGGGACATCCCCAACTAGATCAGGTTGCTCAGAGCCTCATCAAGCCTGACTTTAAATGTGTTCTGGGGTGGAGCTTCTTCATTCCTCTCATCTCAGAAACAGATGTCCCTCCCCTCTGCTTTTTTCTGATGAGGAGCCCCACTGCGCAGCAGCTGCGTGGGTTGCCTGTTGCTCTCGTTCCTAAGTCCCACTTTATCTTTGGATCCCAACTAATTTGTCTTTAGTTAACCACAAAAGCGCAGTAAGGAAGAACTCTGCTTTGGCATGGTCATTTTGCTTCCTCGCCTCCTGTCTAGGCAGACTGGTAAAACCATTTAGTGGCCCATCTGAGCCTTGTATTTTGCACCCAGACATAATTGTAGTGTTGGATGTGTAGCAGGGACAGATGCCAAGCAAACAGATCAGCGCAAGTCCTTCCTACAAGAACCTGATGCATGTTCAAAGGCATCGGGAATTCTGTGCCCATGCAGATGCCTGTTTGGGAGGCCATTGCTGCTTAGTCTGGTCTCCAGCTTCTTGCACTGATGGACAGGAGCAATGTAAGTAGACACTGATTCCTGTGATGTTAACCCTTCCTTTGGATCAGTTGTGAGCAAATCTGGCAGAATCTTTGAAGTGCGTATTACTGAATGCTCCCTTAGCAGCAGGGATTTAAATAGTAATATTACCAGAGATTTATCTACTCAACTGAACAACAAAAGCATTTAATTTTAGACTAAGTAGCAAAGTAGCTTAAAGAGCCTCCATGCAACCTATTTTCTAGAATCCTTTTTTCCTGTACTCAAAGGGGGGGGAAAAAAGACTCAGAGGCTCAACTTGGCCTCCGGAGCAAAAGTGCATCTTAGCAATTGAGTAGTAACTCACAGCAGTCTATGTGAATGTTCATTTGATCTCTGCCCGCTTGGCTTAATTAAAACACTAGAATGTTTGTTCAGTAGATAAGAAATTTCTGGGAGTTATTTAAATTAGTAGAGTACTCTACCCACTGTCATTAAATGTCTTTGCCCCAGCCCTCCTCCCCTGCTCCTCACAGTATGTAGCAATCAGTGATATATGACTATAAAGTAATAAAAGTCACAGATGGTTGAAGAGAAAACCTTTATATGAACATCGAGACTCTCTGCTGTCCATGTCAAAGGTGTTGGTGTTGGAGTGTTTCTTCTTTATTAAAACAAACAAAAAAAACGAACATAAAAACCCACAAACAAACAAAAAAAAGCAATAAAACATCCAGACCCAAACAACCTCAAAGTGACAACAACGAAACAAACAGCAACACCACACAACCTCTGAAGCAAAGAAACTAACCCCTCAGAATCCAAGATCTGCAACTCCACTTTCTAATTAAAAAACACTTTTCCCCCCCGCCCTGTTTGGTTCCATTTTACATAGAACTTCCACCCTGGTCACATTTTACATGGCTATATAATATATCCTGCTGCTTGCTTTCCTCTCTCCTTTGTGGCAACCTTTGCATCAAGAGCCGATGCTGACCATGTAGCGGTGCCATAGCAAACACCAAGCACACAGCAGCAGTGTCAGGCTCTCATAGTCATAGAATCATAGAATGGTAAGGTTGGAAGGAACCTCAAGGATCATCTAGTTCCA
>VWYK01008456.1:15289-33829 GCA_013399775.1 Semnornis frantzii | reverse complement strand
GCAACCCTCTCAGCATCTTTGTGGCCTCCTCTAAACCAGCTCCAACATTTCCATGTCCTTCCTGTGCTGGGGGCTCCATAACTGCACACAGGACTGCAGGTGGGGACTGAGGAGAGCAGAGCAGAGTGGAAGAATCCCCTCCCTTGCCCTGCTGCCCACATTGCTCTTGCTGCAGTCCAACACGCAGTTGCTGTCTGGGCTGCACTCACACTGCAGCCTCCTGTTGAGCTTTTCATCATCCCATTCTGTTTCTGTGAGGTGCTAGGTGTTACAGGGTTACCGTTTGTCTGTAATAACAACAGTGGGAAGGATTTTCAGTCTCCTTTGAGAGCACAGCTCTTTGTCTACCACTCCTTCCAGCAGTTTTCTAACAATGTAAGTATTGTTCCTGACATACATTCAATCCTGTTCACGTTCTCATTCTCCACTGAACTGGTATTTTTGCTCTGCCTCCCGAATTGCGCTCAGCTCTTTAGCAACATCAAGGCCTTGGTTTTAGGAGGGTTATGACTTTGTCTGTTTATCAGAAACTTTTGATCTTGACATGAACAAGACAATTCTTTTGGTGATGAAAACCATGCAGACTAGAGTGGCAGAAGCTGTGCCCCGCTACCCAACTTGCAAGAACAGCATATTTGGATGACGGAGTTAGCTTTAGTTCTCCAGGGTATCATGAGAACATTTGTTTAAGTTTACGGCTTCAGGATGTTTATAGGTTCTTGCAGGATCAAGGTCATGGGGGAGTGTTTATGCTGCAAAGTAAATGAGAGTCTGGTGAGGTGGGTCTTGTAGTGCTGACTGAGGGAATCAATCTCCCTTAATTTTATCTGCTCTAAAGTTGTACATTGGCTAAAAAACCTATTTCAATATAGACTGAAAATTGTTAAAACATTGCCTCAGATTCTTTGTTGTGCATTACCATTCACTTTCCATAGTATATTTTGATTTGATTTTTTCCCCTCATCCTTTCTGTTTGAAATATTCATTGACTGTCTACTTGGTATTTTTTTTTTTCTCAGATTTTGTTATTGCTGCTGTAGAATTTTCATTTTTTAGGTATGAATAACCTGATATTTTATTTGTGCTTGTAAGGCATGAAGCTGCTCAGCCTCTGAAGTAAAATGCTGAATACTGTATCCTGATCACCAGTTGAATATCAAGTGTAAAAGGACAAGGCTGCTGAATCAGTTTCTCTCATTTTATTAGTTGTTCTTTTCAAATTTGATTCAAAAGGGAAAAACACACTGGAGTTGCTTCCTACATACCACAGGCAATAATCCTTTGTGTCAGGAGGTTAATAGGCCTATGGAAATGTTTACTGCTTAAGAAATATGCATGGTCTGGTGACTAAATATGGGAAGAATGGTAGAACCCTTAAATACTTGGTGGCTTGTAATGCACCAGAGGCTACACTTTAATTCATTGATACTAGCTTTGTGAAATCAAAGCTAATTTGTAAAAACCCAAAGTTGATTGTCTCTAAGTTGTTCAATAATCTTGGTGTTCTGTGCAGTCTGTATTGGTGTCTAGGGAAAAGCACCACAGCAGCAGGGAAATGCAGATTTGTTGTATGTGGACATGTGGGTACATTAGTTAACCTTTTCCATTACTTTTCTCTTTGCTGCCTTCTGAGCAAGAAGCAGTATGGCTGTCTTCTGGGCAGGCAGGCAGTCACCATCAAAAATCCTCCTGAGGGAAGTATCTAGAACAGTTTGCTGGCATGCAAATGATTGTCTAGTGGAAGTTTCTAAGGGTCTTTTCTGGAGAGAGTATGCAGGGACCAACATGAAAACAAGCATTGAGCAGTGTGGATCAATGCAGCAACTTCTGTGTTTGGTAAAGACTTTGGGCTGGCTCATTTCTCAGCTTCTCTTCACTCTGAAAGTTGCATGCATTCATCCTTGTATTTTCCCTGTTCAGTCATTTCTGCCTCCAGGTGTTCATACTCGATTATACCACATTGTTTCCAGTGGCTCTGTGTTCACTAAAGGTGCTTGGATTGTGTCTCGAAGCGGTGAGGCTGTGTAATACCATTCATGAAATGAATAATTGAAGAAGGGAAGGATGAGGAATGAGAAGAGCTGTGAGTTTGTAGGTATACGGGAAATTTACTCTGCATAGCAAGACCTGCAGAAGAGTTAGCTCGTGAAGCAGAAGCGCTGAGCAGAAGTGGAGAGCAAGGAAGACAGCTGCTTAAGTACAAGCTCGAAGTGGGGGAATAGCAAGGAACAAATGTATGAGGTAGATTGAATGAAGTCCATAGGAGGCTTTACAAACCAAGACAGATACTACTTATATTGAGTAAAGTCTCTTTAGATGCAGATGTTATGTTAACTGCTCTTTCAGTGTCGTTGTCTTGGACCCCTTCAGTGTGAGTGATGTGGCACAAATTTCAGATCTTCTTTTCATCTCTGCGCGTGCTCAAATGCATGGAGTAGGCCTTGAAAAACTTGCTCTGTTGCATGTCCTTCCAATATCTTGAAGTAAAACTACTGGATTTTAAAAGATGTTAAAAGATGAAAGCCAACTTACATGCTTTGCAGTTCCAAATACAGACCTGTAAAAAAATCAAGGTGTGTTTCATGCTGTGTTGTATGATATGATTCAGGAAAGTGATTTCTGAGCTTTCCTGCTCTTCGTCTGCAATAGGTCTGTTAACTCTGCAGTGAGTTCAAACAACTGTGACTGTGAAGAACTCTTGGTTGTGACTATGTAAAGGGTATGATAGTGCCCTATAAATGCCAGCTGTGTGGAGAAAACCCAATATTTCTGTTGGAAAACTTTATCTGGCTTATTTTGGTTCATGTCCTATGAGGACAAGCTGAGAGAGTTGGGACTTTTCAGCCTGGAGAAGAGAGGGCTTCCAGGAGACCTTAGAGTAGCCATCCAATATCTAAAGGGGGCCTACAGAAAGGCTGGGGAGGGACTATTGACAAGGTCTTGTAATGACAGGACAAGGAGCAATGGGTTTGAACTGGCAGAGGAGAGATTGAAAGTGGATGTTAGGAGGAAGTTGTTTGCAGTGAGGGTGGTGAGACACTGGCACAGGTTGCCCAGGGAGGTTGTGGCTGCTCCCTCTCTGGAGGTGTTCAAGGCCAGGTTGGAGGAGGCCTTGAGTGACCTGTACTAGTGGGAGGTGTCCCCGCCTATGGCAGGGGATTGGAACTAGATGATCGTTGAGGTCCCTTCCAACCTTACCATTCTATGATTCTGTGTTCTGTTCTTCTGTTTATCTGTCATTCTTTTCTCTCCTAGCAACAGCTAATTTGGGAAGTGGCTTTTGATGCCGTGTGGCATTTAGACAGTGCATATCTAAGGCCATAATCAAACCTAACTTAAACAAACTAGCCAGAGTTGCAAACCTGTGGAGATGTCCATAAGACATTAAACATGAGGCAAAGAGCCTTTGCAGAAGAGCAAGGATGCATCGACAGAAATGTACCCCGTATGTAATTCATACAAATCCGAGAGCGGGAAATGGTAGTGCTTGTGAGACCATGCATTAAATATCATTGAGCAGATGTTCAGGGAGCCTTCCATTCATAGCGCTGTTAGCAATGAATGAGGTGTTATGCTCTTATTCTTAAGTGAAGTGTAACTATCTGGTTTAAAAGGAGAAATGGTCTAAAGTACACTCTGCTACCATTCACATTCAAAGATTTTTTTTTTGTTTGTTTGTCAGTATCTGAAATTAATTACACTGGAAAGAAGTATTTGGAAAGAAATACAGCCTCAAATTGTACAAAATATGAAAGTACACAGTGGGTATTGTTTGTTTGTTTTCAATAACATAGACACAAATCTGTCCTATGGCAGAGAGAATTTGTCAGAGACAGCAGTTCCTGAGATCTAGCCTTGCTGCTTCCTTAGGGCCATATTATTTTCCTTCTCAGGCTTTTTTTAATCTATATGGTTTTTAATCATGTTGCCTAGAAAGATCTTAGGAGGCTCGAGGGAAAATTAGGTGAGATGTTTTCCAAAATCCTTTCTGAAAAATTTCTGTTAGTCTCCTCCACTTTCTTTCTTTTTCCTTCCTTTTTTACACTAGTGTGATTTACTTTCTGGAGTTTCCTGTCTGTCCTGATTAGAGAAGAACTTTGACGATCTGTCTTAATCCTGGTGCTTGGTCAGTTCAGCTTGTGCGAGAGGATCTCACTTGAGAGTCCTCCTAAAGGTCACACAGGAGGGCTGAAACTTTCCCTTGGGTCATCCATAAGCACAGAGCACTGACAAAAGCCCAGATGCATGGAACTCAGGCTTAAGCCTGTTTGTACCTTTGACCTTATGATATACAGATAAGTTTATCATGTTAGGTGTAAGCTGCTTAGTGTCTCTCAACTATGGTGGTCTGAGTTTAACAAAAAAAAAAAATGTTTAAAAAAAAATCCAACAAAACAACAACAACCCCCCCCCCCAAAAAAAAAAAAATATCCCAAACACCACAAACCACAAAAGAGGTCTTGAGAACTACATCCAAACTCCCAGGGCATAGGGAAAGACCTTTCGTAGAGGCTGGAGAGTTCCATATATACTGACCAGGGACTTCCCAAAGAATGGTGTAAAATGTCTGCATATTGGACCTTAGAGTGAACAAAATCCATGAAGAGAAAATAGTAATTTAGAGATCCCTTCATTCATCTGCCACCATCTATTTCGCTTCTGTATCATTGCTTCCTTTTGGACTTCGCAGGTCTCTTGCAGAGTGAGAGTGTTACATCAACAGCAGGTAACCTAGAAGGCACTTCAGGGAGTTCATGATTTACTGCTTTAAAAAAAAAAAAAACAAACTTGGTTGACTTATGTGTTGTATTTTCACGTGAGTCACAAAGAGTTCTGATAACCCCTTGTAAATGATTATGGCCATGCTTATTCTTCTTTTCTCTTTGAAAGGAAACTACGAGAAGAACATTGAGTTAGCAAATTGACTGTGCTTTGGGTGGAGTTGGACCAGATTCCATTCAAAGGTCCTTTCCAACTTAAGTTATTCTCTTATTGTAAATTATTTTCATTAAAGATTGATGTTTTCTTCTGAGCTTCCCTCTCTGCTACTTCCATGTATGGCACTTTTTCACAAGGCCATTTTGGAACACAAGATGAACTCTCTTGTGTTCTCCTGGGTTTTGTACATTCATAGAATAGGTTGGAAGGAGCTGTAAAGATCAGCCAGTTCCAAGCTCCCTGTCATGGGTGGAACACCTTCCACAAGGCCAAGTTGCTCAAGGTCTCTTCTAATGTGGCCTTGAACACCTCTAGGGAGGGAGCATTTGTGACCTCTGGCCAACCTGTTCCAGCCTCTCACCAACTCCAGTGTCATCTTAGTTGTGTTTGCTGCCTTGTTCAAAGAAGAGTATGGTGATCAGAGGAGTAGTACTCAGCTTCTGTCACCCTTGACAGAAAGAGTGAGTACTTGTCGGAACAGGCTACCAGGGGAGGTGGTCAAGTCAAGGTGTTTAAAGGGAGGCTGAATGAGGCACATAGTGCCATGGGTTAGTGTTAGATTGGACTTGATGATCTCAGAGGTGTTGCAATCTGGTTAATTCTAAAAACCCACATACTAGGAATGTAAAAGCACTCATCGTTAACAGGAAGAGAGGGGGAATAAAAGTAAAAATAAAAAATACCAAGAGATGCTTTTGACTGCAGTGGCTCATTCCACAGCTCATCCTCAGCAGTAAAACCAACGTGTGTGGACTGCGTCTATCTGGCATTCTCCACTGCAGAGCTAACTCACTGCATATATAATAGTGGTAGGTTGGGCTTGATGATCAGGAGTAGTTCTAAGGATACCAAACCGAGCTAATTAAAGAACTTGTCAGACCTTATTTCAGAATGGAATGTGTCATTTGTGCTTCCGTGTTAAAGTTATATTTCACTTTGTAAAGGTTAATAAAAACCATGCTAACCAAAAGTGACATAAGGAACTTAATTTGATATGAAGCTACTCTTTGGGTTCCTTTGAACTTTTGCGGTTTTTTGGCTTAAGGTAATTTCTGCACTTCCCCTTTCCTTTAACTCAACCACCAAGCTTGAGGGTTTCACTACTCATTCAGCTCTGCTTTCGGGCTCTTAGCATGCCTATTTTAACCGTATCATCAGACATTTCAGAATGCTAAGCAGATTCATTGATCACTAAAAATATTACCCTGTTTCACAAAAAAATAGTAAAAAACTTACAGCTTTAATAAAAATGTACTCTTTCCTGAGACCACATTTTATTTGATATTGAAAGAACAGTAGAAGCTGGGGGGAAGTACAATAAGTTGGGCAGGCAAGGAGGAATCTTAAGAGCAGGATAGCAGGCGGACAAATAACAATCTGGATCATCTTGCATTCAGTCATCTCAAAATCCTGGGTCTGGAAAGGACATATTATGTGATCGGTTCCAATTCTTCTCTATCATGGTCAAGCATGTTTTGCATTCCTCTTTGTAAACCAAAGACATTTCTAATTCCTGACAGCCTGAAAAAGTGTGGAACTCTGCAGGCATTGCAGTGTTTTTAGTGTTTGCTTGAAACTTGTGAAAAGCTTAAGTAATTTTCATCTGGCAATGCTTAGCCCTTATCTTTTAATCTGTTTATGATTAAGTCTTTGGTGGGAAATACTCATCAGACTATGTGCTAAATTCCACTAATTTGTCTTATGCCAACAGAAATTACTATGGCTTTGTCCGTTATTATTTCAGAGTAGTTGCTTTTTAAAAGTTCTGCTTTGTTTCGTTCCATTGGAAGTTCTTTGGAAGTCATATATCAGAGCAAAGGGAAAATATGTCAAAAAGTAGGAATAATGGAGTATGTGGTCTCAGGTTGTGGCACCAATGGTCTCAAACGTGGCTAACAGCTTTTTGCTTTTATTTTCCTAAAACCATTGAAAGGTCAGCCCTGCTCTGAAACACCACCTGAAAGCAGCAGCTGGTCAAGTTGTCCTCAAAATGCGTGAATGGGCCGGTGCAGGTTTTAGCTGTTTGCCTTTCTTCAGGCAGAGTTCTCCCTGTCAGTTCACCAGCCAAGCCTCTGGGAGCTGCTTGCACAAGGAGTGACTCCATGCCAGGCTGTGCGGAGTCCCTGGCGTTCCAAAGCCTTAAAGGCTGGATCTAAACAATAACCAACCAAGTACACGTAACAGAGCTTGAAAGTCATAGAATCATAGAATGGTAAGGTTGGAAGGAACCTCAAGGATCACCTAGTTCCAACCCCCTGCCATAGGCAGGGACACCTCCCACTAGTACAGGTCACTCAAGGCCTCCTCCAACCTGGCCTTGAACACCTCCAGGGAGGGAGCAGCCACAACCTTCCTGGGCAACCTGTACCAGTGTCTCACCACCCTCACTGCAAACAACTTCCTCCTAACATCCAGTCTAAATCTTCACTCTACCAGTTTAAACCCATTGCCCTGTCATTGCAAGACCTTGTCAATAGTCCCTCCCCAGCCTTCCTGTAGCCCCCTTCAGATCTTGGAAGGCTACTCTAAGGTGTCCTGGAAGCCTTCTCTTCTCTAGGCTCGGCCCCAACTCTCTCAACCTGTCCTTGTGGGAGAGCTGCTGCAGCCTTCTGAGCATCTTCATGGCCCTCCTCTGGACTAGCTCAAACAGTTCCATGTCCTTCCTGTGCTGAGGGCTCCAGAACTCCAGATCCCTTGGGATTTGGCCACTATGACCACTTTCGCATGGCTTGTGTACTGATTCAAATGTGTTGTTCATGCAGTTTGGTTTGAACTGGGAATTGTAAATGTTTGGAGGATTACTGCAACTGCTTGTAAAGTCTACATGTTGGATGAAGCAGGCTGGTGATAAAAGTCCGTGCCTTTTTGCTCTTACAGGGGTGACTGAACTCACTTCCTTCGTGGAGCTCTCGTGTAGAAATATTTATTTTTAAGTGTGGAATATGCTTAAGAGAGATTTCTTCCCCTTCCCCCTGCCAAGGTTCATAGCCTAAGATGACAAAAAATGTTTATATAATATGGCAATGACAGTGATGGTTTGTGTCCTTTCACTGAGTCACAGAAATAGGTGGAGCTGACGACACCTGTTACTGTTTACCTCTTTACTGCTTTGTTCTGCTACTTTTTGTAGAATCATAGAATTGTTCCAGTTGGAAAAGACCTCTAAGATGAAGTCCAACCATTGACCCAACACCACCATGGCTATTAAACCATCTTCCAAAATGCCATGTCTACACATTTTGAACACCAGCCTGGGCAACTTGTCCTAATCCCTGACCACTCACTGAAGATATTTTTCCTAAATGCCAATCTAAGACACCCCTGGAGCAATTTCAGGATATTCCCCCTTGTCCTATTACCTGATACTAGAGGGAAAAGACTGACCCCACCTTGCTTGTTCTTTAGACCCTTCCCCAGCTTTGTTTGCCTTCTCTGGAACTGTTCCATCACCTCAGTGCCTTTCTTATAGTAAGGGACCCTGAAATGAACACAGATTTTGTGGTGCAGCCTCACCAGTGCAAGTGCTAGAGCACAGTCACTTCCCTACTCCTGTTGGCCACACTGTGGCTGAAACAGGCCTGGATGTTGTTGGCCTTCTTGGCCACCTGGGCACACTGCTGGCTCATGTTCAGACTGCTGGCAAGTAACTAAGGCTCACAAGTCCTTTTCGGTCAGGTGACTTTCCAGCCACTCCACCCCAAGCCTCTGTAGTATTGCATGGGGTTGCTGTGACAAGTGTTGGGTGCAGCACCCAACACTTGTCCTTGTTAAACTTTGTACAACTGATCTCTGCTTGTTGATCCAGCCCATCCAGGTCCTTTTGCAGAGTCTTCCCGCCCTCAAGCAGATCAACACTCCCACCCAATGTACTGTAATCTGAAAACTTAGGCTGCACTCAACATCCTTCTCAATGACCTGAGAAGGTGTGCCTATGTACTAGAGAACAGAACTGAACTCAGACTTGTCATTGAAGCCACATTTTAGTCATTTGTGCTCTTCTCATGCCCCACTTTACATTCATTCTTTACACGATTTTGTGTTCCTCTGTTCTGGCATTACTTGGATCACCTGGCCTTGTCAGGGTTTTACCCAATGTTTTATATGGTTCTGAGTAAACACTGAGACTTTTTGCTCTAGTCTTTGTTCCTGAGAGGTGTTTGGGGGAGCATTGTTAAAAAAAAAATAAAAAATTGTTACTGATAAAGATTATAACCCTTAATAATTGCTAGGCTTTAATTTGGGGCCAAATATGAGCACATTTTGTATTTATTTTTTGGCTAGCAGGGCAAAGTGTGTGTTTGGGAAAGGCTTCAGATTACACAGAGGCTGCTTGGACCACTGGCTTCAGCAGATGGAACAGTTTAAGAGATTCTAACCCCTGCTCCGTGTTCTTCCTTATGAGATCGTTGCATACTAATGGCCAGCATTTAGACAGCCCTCTTTAAAATTGAGAAATAATACAACAAATATAATAACCTGTGTTGTTTTCCTCCACTCTTCTGCAATAATGTTGATTTGGTTGAAAACCAAATAGCTGTTCATTAATAAAATCTTTCAGGAGCAGGGGTCAGTTGTCCACTTCTAAGGCTGTGCATAGCTCTGTGGAGAGTGCTGTTTTTCTCAGGAGCAATCCTTCCTCTTTGCAATCTCTGTTCTATTTTCCATATGCTGTCCTTGGATTATTTCCAGGGGAGAAAAGAAACCACCAAAAAAACCCCGAGCAGACCCACCAAGTCTCACCCCAACTTCCGTGCTGTTGCAACATTCCTTCTCATTCTTGGGTGCAAGTGCCTTGTTATGAGGTGGCTGCCATACAGTGATGTCAAAGCTCCAGTTGCTGCTTCTTGTAAACCATTTTAGATTTGCAGTATCTTTAGGGCCAGCTTGTTGGATGAAGGACAGCAGAATTCAGTCTTGGCTGGTGCTTGTGCATCAGTGACTTTTGATCTGGAAACACATTTTAGTCATTTTAGAGTGTAGTCTTGCAAACTTACTTCATCTACAAGGCTTATTTGAATTAAATTCCATTACAATAAGCACATATAAACAGACCTTCTGCATGATACTTTTTATCTTATGATAGCAAAACACTTTGCAAACCTCACATTCTCAAGTTTTATTAGTTAGAATTATGGTCCTCGAGTACCAGGAAATGTTGGGGTATGGTTTGAAGTGTTTGCCTAATGACATGTGAAGCTGGCGTTCACACTGCTCCACCAAAAGCAGACTACTCAACCTGGAGTCTGAGAAAGAGAAGTTCTGGAGAGATAAGTCATGTTCAGGGGAATGGGAGGACTCAGAAACAGGATATGACACAGAGGCCATGGGAAAAAGGAAAATCTCCTCCTTTGTTGCAAACCCACATGCTTGCACTAAACCTGGTCTTTCAAACTGCAGTGTTGTAGGACTTGCTGAGGTGGGCTCCATGCAAGCATAAAAACAACTATCAAGAGCAGCTGCCGTTTGGAAGCTCTTATACAGTGCACTTAGGTGTATGGCCACACTTGGTACATGATGAATTTTAATAAAAATCATTATTATTAAATGTCTGGCAAAAGTAACTCACTTGAGTGAGTTTATGCTGCAAGAAGATTTGAGCCTGGAACAAAACACTAAGACTCCAAGGAGGAGACCTCAGTGTTGCTAATAATTATCTGCTAAGGCATATTTTTCACTTGCTTCTGAAAAAAATCGTGGCTGGATGAAAAGAATGTGCTTGCATTTCTTGAGCAGCTGTGCTTTTAAATGGGTGCAGCTGTACCACCAGTGTCCGCTGACACCAATTGCTGTGTGATTTAGTTGTAGTAAGAGCAATCAATCAAGCAGAGCCATTTTTTAATTTTTTCACTGAGAAGTGAGGAGAATCTTCCGAAATAGCTGAAGTCTGCTAGACTGGAACAGGCAGAACTGCAACTTATCTGCAATGTTCCTGCAAAGACTTCTGAGGGATGTGGAAGTCAATTCTTGTTTGCTGTTAGCCAGAGCACAGCTTTGGAGCTGTCTCTTCCAGTAAGGGCATGACCTGCCACATGCAACATGGAAGTAATTTGAAAGATTTCCTATGGTGAGAACAACATTGCAGTTATGTAATGGAGTTTTTTTGACAGAAGTGTGTGAAAACAGGAGCTGTGAGCTTGCAGAAAATTCAGAGCTGATTTTTTTCCTTATTCTCAGTCCAGAAGAATTGTTTTGAAAGCTTTAATGGGATACTGCTTGACTCTTTGTTTTTATGGGCATACCAAAAAAGTTGTTTAGGTATTGCTAAGATATTCCACCACGATCTTTTACATATAATGTTTCAACTGTGAAACCTCATCTGAAGGACCTTTTGCAAAAGTAAAGATCAGGAAGGCATTGATGCTACTCAACTTCAACAAAATTCAGGAGCTGCAGACTGTTGAGGAAGATCACTTTTAAAATATATATATGACTACAATTTCTAGGAAATAACTCCTTAATTATACATGTCAATTATTTTGTATACTATTTAAAAATATCTACTTTTGTATGTGAGTACAAATAATGACTCCAAATCAAGGAATACAGTGCAGTGGCTTTAACGAAGATGCCTGATGACTTTCCTTATCCAAAATGCAGACAAAAACCTCTCTTATAGTCTGTAGGGCAGGTTCAATTGTCCTAGACAGGATGCTAAAGGTGTTTGTGGCAGTTACAGAGTTAACACTGTAATTTCAGTCAAAATTTTAAATAAGGAATTGTATTGGATACAGAAGAACAATAGTAAGGTAAATCTATATGATTTAATTTGTTTGCTGGAGTAGTATACCAGCTACTGTGTAAATAACTTCCTCCTTTTTCACCATCCTACCTCCTTGCATCACCTGTTCCCTAACTCCTCTGCACTGATTCTGCACTAACCTTGATTGAGTAATCACAGTTGTGGCCTCCTTGGTTTTCTCACTGTGGAGAGGAGTAAAAGGCGGCTGTTAGCCCCTTCTGCACTTTGTCCAGGGGGAATTTTTGTGTTATTTCTACTTTGTAACTCTTTTTTGTATTTGTACGTATAATACAATGTGTATGTACAGAAATTTATGCTCGGAAATCCTCCTCCCATGCTGCTTTAAAACATGTTTAAGCTCATAATTTTCAAATGGAAGCAACTTGCTTCATTGATGAGATGCTTTCAGATGGTGCTTTGTTCACGTGAGTGGAAGTGCTACAGCTTGTGGCTGGTGCTGGTGAGTTTTGTCTGGTTTTGCTTTTTTAATTCCTACTTGGAATGTATGTATGACATTTCTTCTACTGTACTAGGACTTGACATAGGTGTGTCGATTAAAAAAATCAGTGTAAACCTCTGAAGCCAACTGGAGTTACTTGTTGCAGGGTAGTGTCTGTTTTCCTGTGATTCAATGGGCAGGAAATGTGGTAATCCTCTCTGGACAGCTAGATTCCCCTCAGCTTACCTAAACTCCTCAGGTATTACTCGTGTTTCAATTTAAATTCTTCTAAAACTTAGGGAAGCGGGGAATGTTGAGATCTCCTTGCTTTTCAGTTGCATTTGTAGTAAGGCAGAAGCTTTCTCTTAGACAAATATACCTTCTTTCTTTGCCTGGAGAGAACCTCTACCAAGGTCAATTACATCTGCAGAGAAGTGAGAGGTTTTGAAGATGTAAGTCTCTATAAGTGCCATGTGAGTGGCTCACAGAGGAAGAAGATTGTGTACAGTTCTGGAGCCCCCAGCACAGGAACGATATGGAAGTGTTGGAGTGGGTCCAGAGGATGCCACGAAGATGCTGAGAGGGCTGCAGCAGCTCTGCTGTGAGGACAGGCTGAGAGAGTTGGGGCTCTGCAGCCTGGAGAAGCGAAGGCTTCCAGAAGACCTGAGAGTAGCCTTCCAATATCTGAAGGGGGCTACAGGAGTGCTGGGGAGGGACTATTGACAAGGTCTTGTAATGCCAGGACAAGGGGCAATGGGTTTGAACTGGCAGAGGGAAGATTTAGACTGGATGTTAGAAGGAAGTTGTTTATAGTGAGGGTGGTGAGGCACTGGCAGAGGTTGCCCAGGGAGGTTGTGGCTGCTCCCTCCCTGGAGGGGTTCAAGGCCAGGGTGGACAAGGCCTTGAGTGACCTGTTCTAGTGGGAGGTGTCCCTGCCTATGGCAGGGGGTTGGAACTGGCTGAGCTTTGAGGTCTCTCCCAACCTTACCATTCTATGATTGTGTGACAGGTGGCAAGTAGCAAAACTTCTTTAATCATTTCAAAACACATTCAATGTTTAAGTGTATTCATGGGCATGCCTTACAAGTGACACTGTTTTGGAGTAGCTCATGCTTTAAAGAATGCAGCATCTGGAAGGTGAAACCTTTCATTTGGTAATCCTATCAAGGGAATATACTGTTTCAATGTGTTCATGAGCATTTCTAGTTTGTGTTCCTTTTATCTAACATTATATAAGCTAGAATGATATCTGCCTTTGAATACAGTATATTGAGTTCCAACTCAGAATGTAAGAAATATACAGTCAAGTTGGTCAATATGAGTGGAGGCAATGTAGATTTTCTCCATCAACTGTGGCAGTACTGATACAGGTATTTTAGTAGTGTAAAGTGAGATTGTGCTTGCTGCTGCTAGAGGTTTGTAGTAGAAAATACAAAACTGGACTAATGTTTATTAGTTGTAGTTGTCTGGTATTAGGGACCAATTACAATCAATACGTATCTAATTATTTTAGGCAGGGATGCTGTTTGGTAGACCTGAAGCTTTTTCTGAAGCCAGTGGAGTAGTATGCAACATACTTAAAATCATGTATTTTCAGAGCACTGCTTTGGTTTTACCATTGCAGTACTAAGAGCTTATTCTTGGTCAAATCTAATCATATGATACTTATTAGGCATCTAGTGCATCTTGATTTTTTGGGTCCCACCATATGCAAGAGCTTCTGGCTCCCAAACCAGTGCTTACATAATTTCTCTTTCTGCTGTCCTGTGAAATGACTGAAACAGATGTCCTCCTTCAGCTGCTTGCCCTATTTCCTTACACCTTTTTCTTCCTTTCCCTTACTATGAAGCAGCTATGGTATTTAGTCCTCTATTCTTCAGAATATTTATCTTCTGCTGCAGTCTCACCCAAAATTTTGTGTAATTGCTTCAAGTCCCGGCAGATGCTCTTTGAGAGCTCTATCTGAAACCTACATTCTGTGTGAGCAATCAGGCACTTTTTTTTTTACAATGTATTTTTTTCTTCCTTTGTGTCAAGCTGCTGAACCTAGTACCTTGTCTGTCCTTTACAGTATTTTGTCTGAATCTGCTGATGTCCCTAGTGGATTATAGCAGCTCCCTTTCAGCTGAATAACAGCACCTGTTTGTGTTAAACAGGCAAGCCTATGTAAATGCATACAACACTGAGTTCAATGTATTAGTCTCTCTCTTCATATATGCACATGAGTGTGTGGGATTCAGACATTGAATCAGTTTCTGGTCTTTCTTGTGGGGATAGATGCCACTTCTCTGCTCCTACCCTTGGCCTTGTTTCAGTGCAGTTGGTTTTGCAGAGTATGGGAAGGCATAGGAGGGCTTATTGAGGTAGGTGCCTTTAAAATGTGCTTGCTGACCAGTTGTCAGCCAGGATAAACTAGTAAATGTCAAATGCATTTTAAAAAAGAAGAAGAAATTGCTTGGAAAAGAAAACAACTCATCATTAAATTCCATAAACCAATAATAATTCCAAGCATCACAAATGTTTTAATTCACCAGTCTGAGTATAAATCTTCCAGGCACAGGTTGAAGTCTGTGAAAGCTACCTGAGTTGTGACCATAGAGAATATTTATGACTTGGGGAGAACATTTTCAACCTGTTTCTCTTGGGAATTGAGACTATTCCCTGCTTTGCAGCTGTTCAATCACCAAGTGAGCCCATATTGTAAATCACATGCTGCTCTTATTAATGGGACGGTAGGCAGAAAGCTGCATTGGCAACTTTTCACTTCAGAGAGGGCGAGAGTGGGAGCTGGGAAGAGACGCTGCTGTGCCAGTTGTACCAAACCAAAACAACCTCAGCAGCACCACTACTCCCTACCTCCCCACCCTGATCCCTTCAATAGGTTATATCACCATGTAGCTGTTTATTTCTAATGGCTCTTTTAAATGACAGTTTCATAAACCAAAATATCCAAAACAAAAGCCATGAAGTTTACTTTGGCCATCTCAAGTGAATTTCCTAATCTAAACATCATCAGTACCTCCCATAAATCAGTCCAATGATGTTACCTTTTCAGTAAGCAAGGTTGGGCTTTCTGCTCAGACTTCAAGAGCTATGTGACCACATCTCGAGTTCTTTAGTGCTCCAGACTTCTCACCAACCACAGTTCTCAGTAGTGTTCTTCAAGTGGCAACACATTGATCAGTAATTGCCACTTTTAAAGTGCAGAGAACAGAGGGTGACTAATTGTTGACCTTCTTTGCTGTCTACCAGGAAAAACAAGCATTGTCCTTAACTTTGAAACAGATGTGTTCGTAGTACCTCTCATGCTCCTCATTGCTGGAAGATACCAGCGTCTGCAATTGAATAACTATTAGCTGGACTTCTGGGAGGAGGGAAAGAAGAAAAAATACTGGGTGAGCTGTGCTTTCAGGAAAGGTAACGTGAGGTAGTGGCAGAGATGGGAGTGAATCATCTGTCAGCCTGACTGTGCAGTTTTTTCTGTTTCCCAGTAAGCACTTGAGGTAAAGGACTACTTCAAAGAGATCCCACTTTGGTCTTCCTTTCCTTTCCAACTTAGAAGGGTCAAGTCAGTGCTGACAGGCAAGTTGCCTGTAATGCTTGAGCAGGGATGGTTCACTTACTGCATATCATTTCTGTACATGAATATGCTTCCACAGCATGTCATAGAAGGGAGAGAAAGGTTTTTTTCCGATAAGGTTTTTAGCAAAATGCACCAGGTGCCGAGAAACAGTCAAACAGAGCAATAGTATTCTTTCTCGTAATCACACCTTTTTCTCCCTATCTGGAAATAACAATGAGGGCTGACACCAGCTGAAAAAACCCAGGAAATTTAGAGCCAAGGCTTAACTCCTACCCTTAGCTCGCCTAGCAACACATTTAGATATTCCAACACAGATGCTATGTAAGGTCATCTACTAGCAGCTTCAAAGTGTCAACCATGATTGAATTCCCTTAAAGACAAACCAAAAATTATCTTAAACACACAAATGATTTCGTGTGTGTGTATATGATGTATGGTTTTGTTTATGTTCATGAAGAGACTTGCACCAGTATGTGGTTATGTGCTTGGCTTGAAATGTGCAAATGCTGGAAACCTCGCTGGCCCAATCAGTTTCTTTCACTGTCCTTTGGAACAACCCGAGCTTCAGTTCCCACAATGTTATTTCTGGTCAGCTTTCTGCACTCACCAGTCGTTCACCACACCTCCTGCTATTTGTAAAGCCTGCTATGGCTTTAGCTTGTTGGTAACAGCATTGGAAGTTTTGAGAGCTAGGCAGTCCTTTTGCTATTACTTTCCCCCCACCTTATTTCTGTGGCAGTTCAGAAGCCATGATCTTAACAGTGCTGTTGGCCTGAGACAGTGCTTGAAGATGTAGCATTGTGAGACACCGAAGCCTGAGTGTAATTTAATATAGTGAGATAGTTGGAACAAGTTCAGGAAATGCTGAAAAATGCCATCACCTTTCCTGCTGAGACACTTGTTTGTCTTATCCTGGTTTAGTTTTATGGTTTTTGCTTCCTGCTCTAGCAGGAAGGCTGGACTAGGTGGTCTTCAGAAGTCCCCTCCAACCCCCACCACTCTGTGATTAACATGTGGCACTCACTATAAAAGCCTGTCTGTGAAGACCACACAGTACCATTTGAGAGTATGGAAAGTTTCTCTTCATGCTTTGTAGGAAATCTTTGAAGATGTAGGACTCAAACTGCTGAGCTGGTCACCCTCCCCTTTGGTTTGCCTTCAAGGAAGTGAGCAGGGAGTTCATCCATTGTTGGAACTCATGAGTAGGGCGCGTGGGTTCCTTAGTGTAAAATAAAGCAATCTCCTGTAACACCGACAAAGGCAGAGAAGCACACTCAAGCTGGAGATGTCTGTTAGTCTTGAAACACTTTCTCAGTGGTTCTCTGCACTAAACCTTTTGCCTTACCTCATTGAGAGAGCTGTACTTCGTGTCACAAGTTAGCTCTGACCAGATGGCCCCAAGGGTTACTTTTCTGTGGGCTGAGATTTTTTTCACTTTGTGGTTTTTCTGTTTGACTGGGTGATTTCCTTTGTTGGGGATGTGAGAGGAGCTGATTTGTGAGGGAGTTCAAAGAGTCAGTTTGAGAGGACAGAGGATGAATGTAAAAGCCTTGTCTATTTTAGGTCCCTTTTTAAGAACATTCCTTGTAGGGATATTGTAGCAGGCAAAATGAATCTTATTTAAAAACTATTTCTTCACATATCAAAATTAATGCTCATAGAGACAACGATGACATAATATTTATTTTCTGAAGTAGCTCAAAAGCTTGATACAGTTTCTTAGTTCAGTGAAGAGGATTTCCCATTCTAAGATTATGCCAAGAGTAGTCTGTCTTGCTAACAGTGTTTTCATTACATTTTGCAGGGCACAATTTCCAGTTCGGTAAAATAAAATACTATATTGCTTAGCAGTGATTTGCCCCAGGGAGCTTTTCTGTCTGCTGAATTGTGTAAAATCATAGTATCATTTAGTTTGAAAAAGCTCGTGCCCAGGTATGAACCTAACATTGTGAAATCCACCACTAAACCATGTCTCTCTTGCATCTACACATCTTTTAAATACCTTCAGGGGTGGTGACTGAATCATTTATCAGAGCAACCCATTCCAATGCTGGAGAACCCTTTTGGTGAAGAAATTTTTCCTAATATCCAATCTAAGCTTCCCGTGGCACAATTTGAGGCTGTTTCCTCTGGTCCTATTGCTTGTTGCTTGGGAAGGGAGGCCAGCACTGGCCTCACTACAGCCTCCTTTCAGTTCAGGTCTCTGCTGAACCGCCTTTTGTCCAAGCTAACCAAGCCTAGTTCCACCAACCGCTCTTCGTAAGACTTTGTACTCTAGACCCTTGTGCTGGTTTGAGGCTAATTGGAATATTTTCCATAGAGAAAATTATATTACAGGCTGTAAAAAGGAAGCAATGGTGATGTCTGCTTCACTCATAGGCTTGCTGAGATGTTTAGGAATAAGAACCCAAAACAAAAGATAAGACAGTGTCTTGAGCTGGCAGTCGGTGTCTCTGGGGCACAGCATCTCGGGCTGTTAGCAGGTTCTGGGTTCTCCTCTCTGCTGAGTAACTTCACTAACCACTTTTCTTCTAATCCCCCCTGGCCGATCCTCGAAATTCTCCTTGCACTTAAGGCAAACTGTGGGGTAAGGTATAGGGGTGGGGATAAGGTGGAAGGGTATTTGGGGGACCCTCCTGGGGTCTCTGATTTCAGGGAGGGATGTTGTGTTTCTGTATTACCTTTACCTTGTATATTTCTGTAAATATTCCTGCATATAGTGTATATATCTGCTTGTATATTGTGCTAAACTGTAAATATAGCTTCATTCCTTAACTTCCAGCCAGCTGAGTTCTAGTCTGGGTCATTTTCCGAAGTGTGGGAGGGCAGGGAACTCCCAAA
>VWYK01008456.1:0-15100 GCA_013399775.1 Semnornis frantzii | reverse complement strand
CAGGCTGCAGAGCCCCAACTCTCTCAGCCTGTCCTCACAGCAGAGCTGCTGCAGCCCTCTCAGCATCTTGGTGGCCTCCTCTGGACCCACCCCAACACTTCCATGTCCTTCCTGTGCTGGGGGCTCCAGAACTGCACACCGGACTGCAGGTGGGGTCTGAGGAGAGCAGAGCAAAGGGGCAGAATCCCCTCCCTTGCCCTGCTGCCCACACTGCTCTTGCTACAGCCCAGCACACAGTTGCTGTCTGGGCTGCACTCACACTGCAGCCTCATCTTGAGCTTTTCATCACCCCAGACCCCCACGTCCTTTTCCTCAGGGCTGCTCTCAGCCGTTCCCCACCCAACCTGGATTTGTGCTTAGGATTGTGCCTACCCAGGTGCAGGACCTTCCACTTGGCCTTGTTGAATGTCGTGAGGTTGGCTTGAGCCCACCTCTGCAGCCTGTCCAGGTCCCTCTGGATGGATCCCTGCCCTCTAGCAAGTCGACTGTGCCACACAGCTTGGTGCCATCTGCACACTTGCTAAAGGGTGTGCTCAGGATACTTCTGTGGAAATGTTAATTTGGGGCATTTGGTCCTTGAAAGGGATTTCTGTTCCTTGTATATCTTGTTCTGCGCCGCAGAGATGTTACAGTCATCTTGGAAAAAGCCAAGGGTGGAATGCTTGCTGATAACCTTCTGGTAGGAAAGGATTGTCCATAGCTTGGTGAGTTTTCAAGAGTCTGTAAAGAATCAGAAGACTGAATGATATCTGGAGTGGGTTGAATTCAACAAACAGAGGCTGTGTATTTTTTTCTGATGGGCCAAAAGCCCGGATTCATGTGTTACCTGGTAGCTGTAGGAGATAGCTGCTTTATCAGCTGCGCTAGTACAGGCTCTGTCTGACCCTGCCGTTATCTCTCTCATGCTACCAGCAGTAGGGCAATTGCTTTTTTTTTCCCTGCTTTATGCAGCAGCTTCTCACATGACCAAAGGAAAAACTTTTTTCTTTCCCTTAAGTCACTTGAGCACAAGAAGGATGTGGAAGGAGCAGAGCGGTGAGGCTTCCTCCATGCAAACAGAGGCAACAAAAGGGAGGCAGTGTCCCTTGAGACTGCTGTTAAAAAACATTCAAAGGGGTATTTTTACCAGTTAAATCAAAGAATTAGAATACAAAAAGCAACTTAAGCTTGTGAAGCTGATTAGATAGAATTTGTTTGGGGTTCGCTACCTGAGTCTTGGGATGAAAGTAGATAAAATGGCATGCATACAGGTGAGGCAAGGTAGCCTGGAATAGCTACATTCCAGCAGAACAGAACAAAGGTAGCTTTTTAGCATGGGAGAGAAATGCTGGTGACAAAGTTGTAAGCCATTTCATTTGCCTTGGGCTCCTTTCTTGAGAGGCAATTATTTACATGGCCAGCACTGATTTCCCAGCCCTACTGAGAATGCTGTGGCAGGAGATACATCTGTTTGCCCCACATTCTGCTGGGATTACTTGAGTTACAAACCCTGACCTCAGTTACAAAACCTAAAGGCAATAACCTCTGCCACCTCTAGCTGTTAGGTATATAAGGTGAAACCGTACAGAGGGAAGTTTCCTGGAGAGTCTGAGTCTGATCCTAAAACCAGAACACACAAGAACATGGTATGGAAAGATGTTCTCTTGTGTAAAAAATGTGGGAACAGTTTGGATTATTTTTTTTTTTAATGTATATGGGAATCTGTGTCTGCATCTGTCCTGGAAGGAGTGGGAGGGACTGACTCCAAGAAATACAGGAAATTGTGGTATGTGCTGCCTATATTTTGATAGTTCAGCAACAACCATGGGCTGCAAAAGGTGACTGAAGTGAAATGAAATAGTGTGACTAATCCCCGGCTAAAAGCTGATAGCATGAGGGGGATACCTGGCTAAATAAGTTTTTTTCTTCAGTTCCTTCAGGGAACAATTTTTCTTCCTCATCAGCCTGATTCATATATGTAATTAAATATGGATATTTTATCAGGAAGATAATCTGAGGCAATCTAATCATATATTTTTTGGTACAACTGTGATTTCCAAGCTAGGAACTACTTGGGAAAAAAGATCCTTTCAAGACTTTGAAGGACATCTAAATCTTACACATAGTGATCAGCCTTGAGCTACCCATAATTGTTTGACCAGTCTCTAGGGACTGTAATTTTGATGACTGAGAATAATTGCATATACCTAGTTTTCAGATTGCAACTTTTGATAGCTACAAAACTCCTGCACCTCTGACATTTCCTTGCTGTCATGAGAATATTTGTCTCACACCGGGTGCTCAGTTCTTCTTTTCCTACAGCAGCATCAGGAGAACTCTGGGTAGCTGTATGAGTAGGCAGTAGATCCAGCAAAGTTTTTAATATATCTAGGTGTAGCCTTCTAGGAAGTCTGTGACCAGGGATAAATATCACAGCTAGACTGGCTTCTAGTAGCAAAAATTCTAAGTTAAACATCTGGAAAAAGCTCAAGAAACTTTGAAAGCAGAAAATCTTACTGAGGCAGGTATTCTACTTGAGGCTTATCCTCCTTATGTAAGGAGGCCTGCGTGGCCAGCAGGGCAAGGGAGGGGATTCTGCCCCTTTGCTCTGCTCTCCTCACACCCCACCTGCAGTCCTGTGTGCAGTTCTGGAGCCCCCAGCACAGGGAGGAAACGGAAGTGTTGGAGTGGGTCCAGAGGAGGCCACCAAGATGTTGAGAGGGCTGCAGCAGCTCTACTGTGAGGACAGGCTGAGAGAGTTGGGGCTCTGCAGCCTGGAGAAGAGAAGGCTTCCAGGACACCTTAGAGTAGCCTTCCAGTATCTGAAGGGGGCTCCAGGAAGGGTGGGGAGGGACTATTGACAAGGTCTTGTAATGCCAGGACAAGGGGCAATGGGTTTGAAGTGTCAGAGGGGAGATTGAAAGTGGATGTTAGGAGGAAGTTGTTTACAGTGAGGGTGGTGAAACACTGGCACAGGTTGCCCAGGGAGGTTGTGGCTGCTCCCTCCCTGGAGGTTTTCAAGGCCAGGTTGGAGGAGGCCTTGAGTGACCTGTACTAGTGGGAGGTGTCCCTGCCTATGGCAGGGGGTTGGAACTAGATGATCCTTGAGGTTCCTTCCAACCTTACCATTCTATGATTTTATGATTCTAACCTTTTGCAAGAACTTTCTCCAGTAGATACAAGAGTTCATGTGTGCAGGAGATACAATGCAGCTTATCAGCAACAACTTCCTTTTCCCACTAGATTTTAACGCTTTGTACTTGAATCAAGAATCCTTTCAAATTGCAGTTTCCCTGACCTGTGCTACCCAAAGGCATTTTGCACATACCTGGAGGGGTTTTGAGCACTTTCCAGTACATTGCTGCCTCAGTGCCTCATGATAGCCCCTAGTGACATAGCAGGAGAGAAAGGCAATCTCTTATCTGGAGCCTTGGATGCATGACCTTTATTACTGTTTTTGCAACTACCCCATGCAGTTCATGCAGCAGATGTCCCAGTACCTGTGGTGGTTGAAGCAGACAGAGTTCCCCATCGCTCAGTGGGATGTGGGACACTATCATCCAAGGAGAGTGGCTGGGAAATGGGATGGAGCAAGAGCTCCATGAGGGCCAGGCAGATACACCACACGAGTTGTGGGTAAAACAGTGCCTGCAGCCTACTCCTGTGCACCCATCAGCTGAACTCCCACGCCTTGGTGACTCCATTGGTGCTGGTGCTCCATGAAGGCTACAGATGGACTCATCTCAGATGTACTCTGTTTACTAACTCAGACTTCACCTTACAGAGGGCTGTGCTGCCTCTTGCTCAAATACAGACTCCTAAAAAGTGGCTTTAGGTCTGCCTGGCAAGTGATTCTGTTGTATTATTCAGGAACAGCTTTATGAAGAACCATCCCTCGATCTTCCTTCTTCTGAGGTGCAACTGATCTGCAGTCCAGAGAAAGCCCCCAAAAGACTGCTGAAATTTGACTGTGTTCTTCACCTATCAGGGAACTGCACCATCCATTCATTTTGATGCCAGCTCAATTTGGTTTAGACATGAGTTACCTCAATCAGTCTTGGATGCCATGAAGGTAAATATTTCTCAAACATTCTTCTGTCTTATTTTTCAAGTGCTATATAGATTTAAAAAAAAACAAAACAAAAAAACAAAAAACCCAAGCCTGTAAGGCTATTTGACCAAATGTTTGTTCTGCTTTTTTAAACAATATCCACCAAATCCATGTAGCCCTTCACCAAAGAAACTTTCTTGTCCTGTCTCCAGTGCACATGAACATGAAAGTATTATAGCATGGGTAAAATTTTAAGGAAATGGCTTATTCCTAAACTGTGGGTGTTTAATAAATCATAGAATCATTAAGGCTGGAAAAGACCTTCAAGACCATTACGTCCAACCGCAAGCCAACTGCCATGACCGCTAAACTATATCCTGAAGGATCTACAGCTTCTTGAACACCTCCAGAGATGACAACTCCACCATCTCCCTGGGTGTCCTTTTCCAACTCCTCACCACTCTCTCAGTAAATAATTTTTTCCTAACATCCAGTCTGAACCTCCCTTGGCACAACTTAAACCTATTTCCCTTGGTTATGCTTTTGTCACAGAGCCTCAGCAGTGAAAGGAGAAGTATTTAAGGCTCATGGGGACAAAGTGTGATACGAAGAGAAGCTTTGCATCTTATGGACTTGGACTGCAGGAGTACAAAGACGTTCTCGGGTTGAATTCTGAAGTGATGTTAATCTTTCTGTTCAACTCACTTAGATCACAGTGTGTGGTAGTATTAATTGTTAATAGAAATGAGGCAGTTTCTGTTGAACCAGAAAATTTGCAGGTGATGTATTTACTCTGAATGAGTCTCTAGATAATGTCCTCCTACTTCCACTTCTTACATTAAGTAGGAGAATCTGCCTCTCTTCCCCCACTAATCTCATTGTTTTGGGATACAGGCTTTAACCTGCTCCCTAGGAAAACCAGCTTCAAACACTGCAAGGCTGGGGAGAGGGCACACATTGGCCACCAAAGAACAGGCACTAGCACCTGTATTTCTTTTAAGCAGCAGTACTAATGAACCTCAAATGCAACCAGGCCAGCTTGCTGGGTGTTTATTATGTTAGCTGGTCACCAGCTTTTGGGGACAAAGCCTAAAGATTCTTAGCCTTGCTATGATGACAATGATCTATATATCTAAGAGGGGCTTTTGTGAAATTACCATTTTCTTGCCTGAGACTTTAAGAGCTGCTTATAATAGTTGTGGGTTTGGATTTTTGCAGCTCAGTTTGATAAATGCAAATTACTGAGGCTAGACAATCCTAAAGAGGATGAAGCAAATACTTAGGGAAAGATTTGGATTTGTTGTGGATCACAGCCCACATTTGGAAAGATGATGTGAAAAAATGGAAAAATGGTTGTGAAAGAGATTAGTGCCGTAATGAATACCTACCTAAACCAAACCACTGTGTCAGCGAGGTGAATCATGTAACCTTTCTACTTTGTGCTGAAATTCTTTGGCTTAAGATTGGGCTACTTCTAATTTTTGGGCCCCATGCTCCAAGAAAGATATGAACCCAGCTTCAGAAGAGAATACTTAAAATGACTGGAGATAAAGAAAACATAACCCCTGAAGAAAGATTGACAGAATTTGAGCCCAGCCAAAGAAGACTGAAGGAGTAACATGAGTCTTTTAAAGAGTCTCACAAAGAGGAAATCTCTGCTAATTTATGCAATAGATAACAAGATTACCTGGAGTGGTGCTAGAACCAGTGCTTTCAAACAGGGGTAACTGGATGGCTGTCAGGAATACCACCACCATCAGTGATAACAACTCAAGGCAGTGATAACGACCTTAGGAAACTTAGAGGTTCCTTCCAGTCTTCAGTTCAGCAGTGACCATACTATGATTCTCAGCATAACTTTTGACAGTTGTGACCACAGAATCTGATGCCAGATGCCAGTTTGTAGCTTGCTTTTTCTCTTTTTCATTCATAAATGAATCAATTTTTGCTAGAGAAATATATGGAGCAGAGAAGGGTGGTTGAGAGAGGAATGACAACAATGTTGTGCTTGAAGGGTGGTTGAGAGAGGAATGATGACAGTGTTGTGCTTGAGATGGACCTGCTGCTTGTCTGTGTTCACTGGCAATGTGTAACTTCCTTTGGGCTCTTGAAATAATTAAGCACATAGACCTCAGTCATCAAAATATCTGAAATTCTTTATATTGGGATTCTACTCTCCAGCTCAAAGCTAATTTGAGAAGAATGTGCTCGTATGTACACATGCAACTCATCCAATTTATAAACATACTTAATTTTGTCTTTTTTTCACTCTCATCAATGTAAATGATTTGTAGTTTGACCCCTTTGAAGTTTGCTTTGGAGTGAAGCTTGTAATAAGAGTTGTGTTCAGAAGTGCAGAGATGAATGTTTTCATTTTTATTGGAACTTAGTTGAGGAAGAAATATCTCCTCTTTGCAGTGGAGCTAAAAACTGGGCTGCAAACCACTCAAAAAAGCCTGAAAACAACCAGGTGAAATTCTAGAAGCAGCTGCTCAATTCCAAGAAAGGAAGGGAGAAAAATACTGTAGGAATACTGGGAGATGAGAACATAACTAGCACTCAAACTTGTGAAACACTAGACCCTCCCAAGTTTCCACTGGATCTTTACTTCTTTCTCTCCCTCTTTCTTTGTTTCTGCCCTTTATTTGCTGCTTTATTTCTCATGATGTTGACCATTGGCTGTATAGGCATTTTCAGTGAGCTGTGAATGCAAAGGCGAATGATGTTGTTGAGACTAGGAGGTGTAAGGATGAGTTTAAAATAATATCTCAGTACCTTACAGAAATTTAATGGTGTGCTATGATTTAACTTTCCTTGAAGAAGGCAATCATTAAAATATATCTACAATGTTTATTGACCTTTGGGCTTTAATTGGAAGTGCCTTTCTATTGTTAAGGCACGAGACATCATTACTGTTACACATTGCTGTCCTCCTCATTTGGAATAATCTTGGGTTTTGCCTGTGTTTAGAGAGCATCAGCTGTGAGCTATTTCAGTGCCATAAATATATGCTTTTTCTCCAAGTGTCTTCTTAATCCTTCTTATTAAGAAAAGTGCCACAAGACACTGAGGCATAAGGTTGTCATCTGTTGCTTTACTTCAGAGCTCAGTCAAGCGAGCAACCATTCTGCACTTTTGCAGTTCCTAGGGTTTCGTAGTTGAGGTAGTCAGCACTGTGTTCATTATCCCATTGGCTTTACCAACAGGCAGCAGAAAGAAAATTGCTGTTCGTTTTCAACTGCTATGTCTGCTGCTAGTCCACCATTAGTAAGTTTGCAGACAACACCAAATTGGGAGCAAGTGTGGATCTGTTAGAGAGCAGGAGGGCTCTGCAGTTGGACCTGGGCAGGTTGGACAGATGAGCAAAGTCCAATGCCATGAGTTTTAACAAGTCCAAGTGCCAGATTCTGCACTTTGGCCACAACAACCCCACGCAGAGCTACAGACTGGGAACAGAGTGGCTGGAGAGCAGCCAGGCAGAGAGGGACATGGGGGTTCTGGTTGGCAGCTCAACATGAGCCAGAAGTGTGACCAAATGGCTGAGAAGACCAATGACATTCTGGCCTGGATCAGGAACAGTGTGGCCAGCAGGACCAGGGAGGTTATTCTGCCCTGTGCTCAGCACTGGTCAGGCCACACCTTGAGTGCTGTGTCCAGGTCTGGGACCTTCAATTCAAGAGAGATGTTGAGGTGCTGGAAGGTGTCCAGAGAAGGGCACCAAGGCTGGTGAGGGGCCTGGAGCACAGCCCTGTGAGGAGAGGCTGAGGGAGCTGGGGGTGTGCAGCCTGCAGAAGAGGAGGCTCAGGGCAGACCTCATTGCTGTCTGCAGCTATCTGAAGGGAGGTTGTAGCCAGGTGGGGTTGGTCTCTTCTGCCAGGCACCCAGGGACAGAACAAGAGGACACAACCTCAAACTGTGCTAGGGTAGGTTCAGGCTGGTTGTTAGGAGGAAGTTCTTGCCAGAGAGAGTGATTGGCATTGGAATGGGCTGCCCAGGGAGGTGGTGGAGTCACCATGCCTGGAGGTGTTTAAAAGGGAGATGGATGAGGCACTCAGTGCCATGGTTTAGTTAATTAGATGATGTTAGTTAATAGGTTGAACTCAGTGATCTCAAAGGTGTTTTCCAACCTGCTTAATTCTGTGATTCTGCAGTTACACAGCACAGAATTAGGTTTCTTAACAATTTAGTGGTAGAGTTGTTATTTTTCTTATGTGACTATCACAATACATGGGATAATTGCAAGTCCCTGAAGTGCTCCTGTGTACCCATGGCACTCACCAAATATTTTGCATCCCTTGCCATGTAAAGTGGAACACTAACGTACTTTACAATTTTCAGCATGGAAGTTACCAGGCCTCTTCTAAGTGTTGCTAATAGGTCTGCTTGTCACAAGAGAGCTGAATGGGTAGCAGCACAGATCTGCTTACAGAGAGACCTGGGAAGTCAGTGCAAATCCATACAACTGTGTTTTCATCACATTGTCCTGTGTCAGGAGGAGTCCTGTGTCAGAGGACAGTTTTGTTATGGGGTGGCTTCCTGTCTGTTTTACTCTTGGCACCTCTGCTCCCAATTACACAGGCTCAGAACTTTCAGTCAGACTTAGCATGAGCACAGTGATGACTTTCACTGACCTCAAGACCTGTCTTTTCCAAGCTGCTCAGGGCTGGCAGGAAACACTGGCTTTGAATGGCCTGGTGTGCCTAGACCCTGAAGAGCCTTGGGGCAAGGGAGCTGTGGTCTTGGCAGCAGTGTAGCTGTGCCCCTAGCAGCCACTAATGAGCTTGGACACTGTACCACTCTGATGTGGCAGGGCATCTTCTCTATGAACTGGCTCCCATAGCCTTGTACAGTGCCTTAATGATGTGCTATGGACTCACCTGACTTGTTTTGCAGAAGCTGCCAAATGCTTAGCAGACAGGTAGTGATTTGGGCTGCTATTGACATTTGATCTGATGTGTGTGAGCTGGCAAGTTCCATATCCCATGTGCAGAGGTTTTTGCATTCTTTGATGTATGGTGTAATAGTTACTGTGAATCAATTTGATTACCAATACAGTGTCTGAGCCTTTTAGTAAAAGTAGCAAACTTTTTGAGACTTATAGGACATAATGTTCTTGGCTGGCTTGGTCTTACAGGATAGCTGTTTCTTCTGCACTCGTAATAAGTGCAGATCTCTTTATGCTTTTTCTCTTTGTATTTCATGTTTCCATTGAAATGAATACCTCAGGAATGAATTCTGTTTCAGTGGGAAATGTTCCAGTCTGTGCTTTTGTATTGCTCACTACGTGAGTCTTTCCATATATATATTGCACTGTATTTGCACTTACATTAGTAGTGTTATTGCTAGTATTATTGCTACTGTTGTTACTACTGATAGAGAGAGGTGGTTCTGCCACTTCCCTCTGCTCTGGTAAGACCTCACTCAGAGTACTGCATCCAGCTCTGAAGCCCTCAACACAGTAAGGACAAGGACCTGATGGAGCAGGTCCACTGGAGCACCACAATGAAGATCAGAGTGGAAAAACTGAGGGAGCTGAGGCTGTTCAGCCTGCAGGAGAGAACAGACCTTCCAGTACCTGAAGGAGGTCAACAAGAAGGCTGCAGAGGGACTGTTTACAGAAGTCTGTAGCGATAGGATGAGGGACATGGTTTGAAATTTAGAGGAGATTTCGATTGAATGTTAGGAACAAGTTCTGCCCTGCGATGACGGTGGAACACTGGAACAGGCTGCCCAGGGAGGTAGTTGAGGCCCATCGCTGGAGATCTTNCATCCCTGGAGATCTTCAAGGTCAGGCTCAAAAAGGCTCTGAGCAACCTGACCTAAGGGAGGATGTCCCTGCTGACTGCAGGGCATTTGGCCTAGAGGTCCTTTGGGGATCACTTTCAACCCAAGCCCTTCTGTGAATCTATGATTCTATGACTGTGCAGGGCCATACAACCAAGCCATATATTGTTATAAATATTCCAATTGAAAATATGGGAATAGGAAAATATCCAACTTGGTTCACACAAATTCCCACACCAAACAACCAACTAAAGACCCCAGGGCAATAAACTGTTTACAACTGATTAGCAGTTCAAATACCCAGTCGGGAATTACTTACACCAAATGTATAACAGGGGTTCTCTAAAGCAATGTAGGGAAGGGATAAAGAAGTACAAATACCCATATCCTACACACAACTCAGACTGAAGGGCGAGGAGCAGCAGCTGCTGCTGCCAGCCACAAGGTGGATTCCCCTTGCCCTCACACAGGGCTACTGGCAGGAAAAGCACAGACTGCAAGTAATTTAACAGCCAAGTTACTCTGAGTAATATCCCATCAGTCCAAGACACTGCATTGAGGTAATAATGGAAGAAATTATAATCCCAAATTGTGTTCTCGGTGCAACCACAAGGCAAAGAGGGTGGCAGGAGCTGAGTGTGCCGCCAAAACCCAAAGTAAGAGGTGGGAGCCTGTGCCCTGAGGTAGCTGATCGGCAACACAGAACCAGCAGCAGCTGGACAAACAGACTCCAAAAGTAAGTGAAGTCAGCTCTCCCAGAGCAGACCCCTTCAGCCACCCCTCCAGACAAAGCAGACCACCGGCAGGAGAGAAATCTGAAACCCAGCCAAACAGGGCAGCAGCCTTGCAAACACAGACGTGTTTCGTCCTGGCAGGACACATGTAGGTATGAGTGGTTCTCCTTTCCTAAGCCTCTTCTAGTCCCTATGTCCTTGTCCATGAATGTCCATACACAGACAGAGCCCACCTGCAGCCCATCCTGATGGTGACTCCACCACCTCCCTGGGCAGCCCATTCCAATGCCAGTCCCTCTCTCTGGCAAGAACTTCCTCCTAACATCCAGCCTAGATGTCCCCTGGCACAACTTGAGGCTGTGTCCTCTCCTTCTGTTGCTGGTTGTCTGGGAGCAGAGCCCAACCCCACCTAGCTACAACCTGCCTTCAGGTAGTTGTAGAGAGCAATGAAGTCTGCCCTGAGCCTCCTCTTCTGCAGGCTGGACACCCCCAGCTCCTTCAGCCTCTCCTCACAGGACTGTGCCTCAGGATCCTCACCAGCCTTGGTGCCCTTCTCTGGACACCTTCCAGCACCTCAACATCTCTTGAATTGAGGGATCCAGAACTGCACACAGCAATTCCATCAGGTTTTTTTCTTTTTTCCCTTTATCACCTCTTTAGGGAAGCACTTAGTTAAATATTCTTGGGAAAACCTCAGTAGACTTTTGGCATGCAGAAGGTGTTAAGATGGTGTGCCATACCTGCTGTAAGAGCCTTTCTTTGGAGGGGATCCAGAAGCCTGGGCTGCATGCTCTCTACGTGGCACAAACAGATGCTTGCTCAGGTGCTACTAAAGCAGTGCAGCTCTTGTGGTGGTTCGAGGGGCCCCAGGTTCCCTTAAGAAAATCACAGAGAGAGTCCCAGCCCACGGTTGTCTCTGGATATGGTAATTTTGCTATTCAGTCCCATCATCCTGCTGACACTTTGTAAGTGGACAGCAAACTCAGATCTATCTCTTTTTCTCCCTTTTGGATCTCTGGAAGGAGTCTTATCTATGATAACTAATTGGGGAGTAACCTTCCTGTGGTTTTGACCACAGCTGCAGCAAATTTTCAGCTGCACAACTTATGGCTGCTTGGGCACGATGGGAGACAATGTTGGGGGGAAATGAGCACTGGGGTTTTGTTGGTTTAGCTTGGTTTGCAGGAAGGTTTTGGAGGAATTCTTCTGTATCCTCTGAGTCTCTTTTCTGCCAGAGAGAGAATCTATTTGGGATTTATAGAAAATTTTAAAAAATATTTAAGACCTACTTGAAAGAACTGGAACTCAGTGATCTTTGAGGTCCCTTCCAACCTTACCATTCTATGATTCTATCTCAAAAAAGATTTGAGGAATTAAGACTAGGAAAAGGATGGATGAACAAAGAAAAAATGTAAGAGAGAAAGTGTGATTCTAAACTGTGAACTGAGAAAAGTAATTCTGTGTTAGTTATAGGCAACTGCAACTGGAGTCCTGTGTGNAAACTGGGTGTTAGGAGGAAGTTGTTTACAGTGAGGTTGGTGAGACACTGGCACAGGTTGCCCAGGGAGGTTGTGGAGCACAGAATCACCCAACGTGATCAAAGATCACGTTGGGCGATTCTGTGCTCCATAACCTCCCTGGAGGTGTTCAGGACGAGGCTGGATAAGGCCTTGAGTAACCTGTTCTAGTGGTAGGTGTCTCTGCCTATGGCAGGAAGTTGGAACTGGCTGAGCTTTGAGGTCCCTTCCAACCTAAACCATTCTGTGATTCTATCATCCATATTAGGTGCTAAGGATTCATGTATACCCTGTTTTTTCCTGCACATCCTTTAAATACAGCTTTTCTGTGTTCCTCTCCAGTCGGAGCATGATTATTTTGCTACCTTTTAGAAATAAAATAATGTCTGTCCACTTTATAAACCTCTGACAGCTATGTTCTTAGAAGAAACACCTGTGTTCCAGTTTGGTCCATTCCATGGGATGGGCCTCTGTCCCTGTGGTTTTAAGGGGGCCTGGGACCCCTCAAACTACCACAGCCTGGGATCATAAATGCATTGCAGTATGCTCTGGATGCTGGGAAAGCAGACAGATCTCCCAGGCCATCATGTTGAACACTTTCCTTCTTTCTTTGGTCTAACTGTGTTTGCTCTTCACATTAAAGTGTTTCCTCCAGGCTTGTGGTGTGACAAATCCGAAACTGTGACTGAGTGCAAAGTTGAGAGCTGTGTGCCAGAAAATTGGTGTTCTATTCGATGAATGTTTGCTGTGGTTTTCCTGTTTTGTTGCATATTTGGAGTAGAAGGGAAAGAAATTGATTTTGGGGTGTTGGTTGCCTTTTGTTTTGTAGCACTTTGAAACTCTTCAACTTAAAAGACTCTAATTTCATAGGATTCTATCCTTAGTATATCTAATACCCTTGTGGCTACCTGTTCTTCCACACACAGTCTTTAATTTTTTTGCATAGGTGACATTGGTGAGTTAGATCTTGACAGGGTTTTGGTTTTTGGGTTTTTCTGCCCTTTCAAGAAAATTTAATTCTTTGACAACTGTTACAAATACTGTATCAATCAGTTCTGGTTCACTCAGTCAAAGCACTCTGATGTTAGCAACAGACAAAATACTATGAATGATGATACATTAATGAGGACGAAAGTAGCTACTTACTCTTTTCAGCAGTCCATTAGCACTCTTCACTGATTAGCTCAAAGGGCAACCACAGTTCCAGGGAAATGAGTCAGCAAAGAGCCAGGCCAGGCCCTGAGTCATTCCTGCACCCACTTGGCCATGGGGGCTCACCAGGAGCCTGCTGCCCTTGTGAAAGTATAGCTGGCTAGCTGGTGGAAGGGATCCTTCCCTAAGGCATCCTGTGAACTTTACTCCTGTGCCAAGCAGGCAAGTCGAATGGAGAGGCCACCAGGACTGAGAGGAGAGGCTAAAGAGCTGACTGTGATCCATTCATTCTCTTCAGACTACTGAAAAGGGGATTATGAGGAAAATGGAGCAAGGTTGTTCTCAAAGATATATGTCCAGAGAAGGGCAGCAAGGCTGGTGAGGGCCCTGTGAGGAGAGGCTGAGGGAGCTGGGGATGTGCAACCTGCAGAAGAGGAGGCTCAGGGCAGACTTCATTGCTCTCTGCAGCTACCTGAAGGCAGGTTGTAGCTAGGTGGGATTGGGCTCTGCTCCCAGACAACCAGCAACAGAAGGAGAGGACACAGCCTCAAGTTGTGCCAGGGGACATCTAGGCTAGATGTTAGGAGGAAGTTCTTGCCAGAGAGAGTGATTGGCATTGGAATGGGCTGCCCAGGGAGGTGGTGGAATCACCATCGCTGGAGGTGTTGAAGCAAAGCCTGGATGGGGCACTTAGTGCCATGGTCTGGTTGATTGGCTAGGGCTGGGTAAGAGGTTGGGCTGGGTGAGCTTGAAGGTCTCTTCCAATCTTGTTGATTCTATGATTATAAGGTCCAGAGGCAATAAGGAGGGCAAGGAAAGGTTAAATAGAAGAACTTTTAACAGGGAAGGAAATTAAACACCAGAAAGCTGTTCAGAGAGGCTGTGGTACATCTTCCCTAGGAATGGAAAACTCACCTGAACCAATACTCCAGAGTTATTCTAACACCGATGTGAGCTCTACTCTGAGCAAGCACTTGGACTAGGTGGCCTTGAGAGGTCCTTTTCAAACTAAATTATTCCAGATTCAATGTAAATTTATGCTTAAGTGTGTTCTCAGTCAGGGTTTAGTAACCTCTTAATTAATCCAAAGTGAGATTTACCCCTAGTGTTTGAATTTGACTGTTTTCTTAGAGAACTCTTCCATAGGCTTGAACATCCAGGTTTTTCTTTGCATCCATGGAAAGTAAAAACTAAATTTGGTAGGAAGTGAGACTGTAGAAATGCAGGTTTGAGCTTTGCCTTCAGACTGTGATAAAATACTGGGGTGTTTGATCCTTTGGTGATTCACAACCTTAGTCTTCATCCGTGTCAGCTTCTCTCCTAGGCTTTGTCATTGTGCATGGTAACCCTAGATTTGTAGCTAGACCTGTGGGCCCTGGTGGCTTCATGGTTTTTGCAGTGATGGAGATGTACTCTTGGAAACGTCAGCATAACAAGAGAGTAGCCCTGTGTCTCTTCAGCATGTTTGTTACTGCAATAACAGAGATGATAAAATGTGTTAGATGAATGTATTCATTTTCTCAGGCTCTATGAAACTAGGAAGAGTAACTGTTTTATTCTGGTTCTTGATATCTCCAGTGCTGTTATGCACTCCAGGCATTTTTTTCTCATGGATCTCTGATCGTTTTCCTTCTGACAAAAATGACAAGCTACACTGAATAATAATGACAGAAAAAGTTGGAAAATATTCAGGTTGGAAAAGACCCCGAGGATCACCAAGTCCAAACGTTACCTCTACTCTGTAAAGTTCATACTTATACCATATTCTCAAGCACCACATCCAAACAACTTCTAAACACATCCAGGGTTGGTGACACCACCACCTCCATGAGCAGCTCATTCCGATGCCTGAACACTCTCGATGGGAAAAATGTTTCCTAATG
>VWYK01008455.1:58823-75495 GCA_013399775.1 Semnornis frantzii | reverse complement strand
AATTTGTGGTGGCGACACCATCCGCAGGGCCATGGATTAAAAGACTTTGTTGGGCTGCTTAATCCAAGGTCTCTGCCATCAGTTGGAATAACAGAAGAGAAGATGATTTGTGCCCCTGAATCTCATACCACTCATCCCAAGGCCCTGAAGTCTTTTTTGATTGTTCTGGGACTACCAGTCATCATTTCTTCTCCTCCTACGTGGAAGATCAATAATGGGTAGTAGTCTGTAGAGTGCACTAGGCTAGGAATTTTCCTAGCAACATCCCTAACCCAGGCTCCAGGTAGGCAGCGCAGCTCCCTGTGAGAGGGTTCTGCCTGACATACTGGTCCCTTGGTTCTTCTCAGAAGTGAATCCCCTGCAACTATCACTCTCCTTTTTTCTTTGTTGCACTAGTCCTAATTCTTGGGGATGGCTGATGTATCCAGGGCAACAGAGCAGGTGGACTTTATCCACCATCCTCCTCTGCCCGATCTTCAGTTTCTACTGCCCTGTATCTGTTGTGCAAGGGAAGCTGGTAAGACTGAGAAGATGGGAGGGGGCTCTCCTGCCTCTGCAAGGGGAGACCTGCCTCCAGTCCGCCTCATCTCCTAGGTCTCCTTCTTTACTCATTTTATCTGGGTAGCAAGAGGAAACAGAACCTTCTACTTGTGCAGCCCTCACCTGCTGCCCCTCCCTCGGGGACAGTATAGCCTGGCTCCACCAGTCAATTTTTTTTCCACAATCCCCTGTAGACCTTAGTCTCTCAACTTCCTCCTCTAGCCCAGCCACCATACTGAGCAGATCACTCACCTGCTCACACCTCACACAGGTTTCATGCCCACCATACTCCATTTCAAGTGCCAGGCTCTGGCATTCTCTGTAGCCAGGGGTCTGGACAACCATATATTTGCATGAGACACCAGTCTGGGTGCCCACAGTTTTCTTAGGCACAGCATTTGCCTGGGTTGCAACCATGGCTAATCAATTTGGAAGGAACAGGAAGTGTAATTTTTACTCTCTTTTCCAAGTTGACAGCTTTAACACAGGACAGAGATTCTGGTTTATATCTCTGCCAGAGTTGTTTAGCACACAAACATTTATGGATACAAGTTTATGCTGCTCCCCTCCCACCGGATGGACTCCAGACTGATGGTAACCCCTAAGAAAAAGAATCTTCACAAAAATTACAGCTCGTAGGTTAGTTAGGGGAAAACTCTGCTGAACTGCTAATTTTATCTGCTGCAGTGCTCCAAAGCTGGCTCGAAGATAAGAGGGAATGAAACCAGAGTTTTCCTGCCCTGACTCAGAAACATAACTACACCCTGCTGTGCTGCTGGGGGAGTCAGGCACTTTCTGAGCAGCAGCCACTATTGGATCTTTATATCCACCTGTTGACCGAACCAGAAATCTAGAGAAACCATGGCCAGTTTTACAACACGTAAGTCTCTCAGATTCCAGGGGTATTACTGCTTAACAGAGGCTTTTCAGTGCTGTCACAGTGCAAAAAGCTACGATTCACTAATTACTCCTATTTGAGTAGTGTTAGAACTAGTGGCACCAGTAAATCTTGTGCTTTGCTGTCTGCTCACTGTTGGCGCTGGCAGATGTCACAAGCAGCCACCAGTGACCACCAAAGTCACCAAAGTGCCCTCAAGGTACCACAGCCCATTCACGTCCCATCACGACCAAAGGCTTCCTTGACAGGGTATCACAGCTCGGGCAAACATTTCTCTCTGTTCATCACCAACCTGCTCAGGAAAACAGTTTCTGCATGCTCATCTTCAAGCCTCAGATCTCATCTACTTACATAAACCCACACGTTGGTAAGAAAGGCAAGGAACTAAACCACACCCGAGGTGCTTTCAGAAAGGAAAAAAAGGTTTTCCTTAAGCCTGCAGCAGGAGCATTTGCAGGCTTGGCTGGTGCTGATATTCATTCAGCGTAACAGAATCTGTTTGGCCTTTCAGTAGAGACTTTAATAAACTGATTGATTGCCAAAACGATGACATTTCCATACACCCACTCTGCTATTGAACTGAAAGAGTGGAAACATTGTGTTAGCTCACAGACTCGGTATCAGTTGGTGTGGTAGTAGTGATAATAATCTACAGGGCTGGCTGTTACTCACTCTGCTCAAAGGCAGTGAAAGTCTCTGGAGTTTAGGATTAAGAACTTATTCTGCACTGAGCAGATGGGACTGGCAGGGCCTTCCAGGCCCAAGGCTTTCATTTCTTGTTACCCAGAATTTAAGTTTTCCAAAGCTGATTACTCTTTGCTTTTCCTTCAGGATAGTTTAATCCTCAAACTTTGTCAGTCATTTTCCTGGTTTCCTTCCCCTGCTTGCTTCTGAACAGAAAAGCTTCAGGTTTCTTTCTCAGCCTAATGTTTTGCACATCACCTTAGAGCACGAAGAGTCTGGTGGTTTATTTGCTTCCCTTCAGCCAGTCTGTTTCAAGAGACTTTACTGGAGGTACACAGATCAAACAGTGTGACTCAGACTGCCTCAGGGTCTCTCTCTGTACAGGGTCAAGCACTTGCTTGATAGTGCATCATCTTCATATTCCTTTTGGCTTTTGTACTCAAAATCACATTTTCTGTGCATAAAACCCTTGAAGTCATCATGACTTCTCTCCGAGGCATTTACTGACTTAAGGCACTGAAAAGGACAACTCTGCAGTGAAAAACCACTATCCCCTGCACCTCCCTGTTGATTCTGTTTCCTGGTTTGCATTTTCCACATAACAGTGGGCCACAGTTCTTAGAAACACCAGGACTCAGATTTATGCTTCCTCAGCATTTGAAGATATGGCTATGAACAGCCACAACATATGCTGGTTCTCCAGCCTTTAGAGCAGTTTGGGATCCAGCCCTGCACTAGGCATGCCAAGGCTTCAAAGCACAACATAAATCTTAGGAAATAAAAAAGAACAAGTCGCTAACTCAGAGACAGCTAAATGCAGATTGTCATGAAGACAGGCTCACTAGTTGAACTCTACTCAGAACTCTCATGGGCAGCACGTTCTCAAGAACGAAAAATTAACATCCGATGTGGGAGCCACTGTTACATATCAGACAAAAGAGAACTCCATCTTTCTAATTATTTACACTTCCAGTGAATGATTGGCTGGGCCTTGTCTGCTACTGTAAATTTCTTGGATTATGTTCAAAGTTCTGCTGGACCAGTCAAGTCATTATTTTCCTAATTCAATGCTTTATGAATGGAATGTGCTGGCCAAACGAGGAGCTAGCTCTCTGTCAGACCCTCTGAAGCTCTTACAAAAGCCTAAAGATGCACTGTCACAAAAGAACAGCCAGCTCTCACTCACAGTGGGCTGAGAGGGTTTTCTCATTTATTTATTTATTCATTGTTATCTAAGTCAGCACTGGGAAAACAGCTAAGTTACACCCAGGGAGCTCCTGCAGTGGGAATGCTGAACCAAAATAGCTTCCAGATAATCTGTTTCTTAAAGGGAGAGGGAAGCCACACGAGCGCCTTTGGCATGAGGACAATTCCCTAGTAACAGGTCCCACCGATAGAGCGCTTGCAGTGGTCACTCTGCAGCTCGCCAGTGATGAAACTCAGCTGCAGTGTTTTGGATTAATGCATTGGACTGCATGAGAGTGCAGAGTTCCTGACCTAGACTGTACCCTGCACGGGCAGGATACGAGACTAATTGTGTCTGCTGCGGTAGCATTTTCTGCTGTTCGGCTGCCATTGTTTCAGCTGAGCTCAGTAATGAGAAATCCGGGAAGATCACTGCTCAGTGCACATCAAGGGTCACTCACTCTGCTACAGATGTGCCACTTTTTAATTCAGAGGTGCCACTTTCACTTTCATCATTAGGAGAGAGGCTGCTGGCCATAACGAAGATGCCTCTAGGAACCATCTATGAGAGCTCAGAGCACTGGCTCAGAGCATGCCGTACAGCATCTCCTTCCTGCACTCAGCTTTAGTATGGAGACTCTCTTCTCCCTCTTTGAACTCTTCACTCTCCCCTCAGGTATAATGCCTGGATGTCCAAAAGAGCCTTGGATCCTGCAGCATGCAGTACCTGTTGAATCCACCTCCGTTTTAGAAGCAGCAGTGGTTATAAAAGCCTGCACTGTTCTATGCAGACAGTGCAGACTCCAGCTTTATAAAGTTCGGATGCTGCTTCTCAGTACTAACAGCTCATTAAAATATCAGTTTGACTTAGGAGGCAATTACAGTCTAGACACACAGGTGAAATGATTTTTAGATGTGTGCATGTTTCATTGTTTACTGATAAGTAGAGAGGTCTAGATGCTGCAGCAGGAGCAGGGTGAATGTGCTGTGTGCAGGCATGGCCTCTGCAGTTGCAGTGCCAGCATCCCCTCGTGGGGCCTGAGGCAGAAAACTGCCTGGGGCTTTCCACTCCTGCATCTGGTGTGCACACTCTCTGCTAAGGTTTTTGCCTCAGTTCCCCAGTGGAAACTCATACAGTGAGAACTCTCCTTGAAAACTGCAGAAGTATCCTAGGTGAATCTCTTCACCCATCAGTTCTTTGCTGTTCTTTAACAACCAGAGGCGTAAGCAGGGAAGCTGATTCAGCCATGACAGCACCAGAGGTCAGACCTCTGGCTGCTATAAATTTGTACAGGTTTTCTCTGGCAGGTGGCTGCAAGAACAGCAGATGATCAGCTTCTTCAAAGTTCTGCATTAGACTAGGCAAGACTTCTTGCTGTCTTGCAAAATGGCTCATGATGGGCACACAGGATTGCTACCACTGAGTCTTGTAGCTGGGCTTCAGTGCATACTCAGTCCTGTTACTGGAAAGGTCTAAGGCAGAACCTCACTGTTCCTGCACCTGCTCTCAAAGTCCTGCAAGCAAACCCCAGCACTAACTCCTTTCCATTAGCTACCCCTCGGGCCTCTGGATGAGAATATCACATTTTACACAGGTGCTGAACCCTCCAAGATGTTGAACCCTGCAGAGCACTTTCTTGCTTTGGTTGCTGGTATTGCTGCCTCCTTTGAAAGAGTACCTGGAGATAACTACCTGCCACAAAGGTCTCCAGGCTGCTGATCCCAGGTAAACTGGGCTACCTTTCTGTAGCCCTGAGCCAGGTCCCTAGACATATTTTTTCCAAACCTGCCCTGTAATCAGTATTTCGTCTTAGCATTGGTTGGCATTGCCAACGTCTCTAAAGCACCTCATAACCCAGCACCCTACAGTCAGTCTCTTCACCTCACAGAGGGTTTCAGATTCTACTGCAGGTCAAGGCAGTGCTCCACATCAACCACAAGATCCTGTTGAAACTAACCCCACATTTCTCCTTGCCCTTACAGCAGGCTCCAGGTTACATTCTCTATTTTGGCAGAGAACAGGACTTCTTCAGAGGCTTTCTTGGGGAAAAAATGTAACTTTTGTGTGTTAGATGTGCACAAATGAAAGAAGATACCCCCCCAGCCAACAAACTAGCCTTTTTAACTTCTTTACAGCCATTGGATGGGCTGTAAAGAACTTACTTATGGGTGTCCAAGTGTAATTCAAAGTTCTGTGTTTCAAAAATGTATTTGTATAGCACAATTTCTGATCTTCTATAGGCATAAGACAGGAATGACACCTGTAGTCTCATATGCCCCTGGATGGGGCTGAGCTCTGTAGCCATCATGATAGAGCCGTAGACTGAATGACTCCAGTTCATGCTCCTGTTCTAAGAAAGTTTTGACACAGAAGGGAATTATGGCATACAATGCACTGGGTTGGGAGGGACCTCTAAAAGTCATCTAGTCCAAACCCACCACAGTGGTGGGGGACATCCCCAACCAGATCAGGTTGCTTAGAGCCCCATCAAGCCTGACCTTGAATGTGCCCAGGGCTGGGTTCCCTGCCACCTCCCCTGGCAACATGTTCCATCACTGTCATAGCAAAGAACTTCTTCCTAAGGAAGGTGCTTCAGTGCTTCAGTGTTTGGTACCTTCTGTGGTTACACATGGGGCTTGGGTGGCAGACTTGGAGACCTTCAGGTGACATGATTGATTAGAGTCAGTGAGACTGCAAATGCACTTTGCATTTGATTAATGGCTTCCCAGGCACTCAGCACTTTCAGCAGGGACAGGATTTTTTTTAATGGATGTTTACAGTAATTACTGGTTTTATTAATCATTAGGAAACTGGCTATCCAGGCAACTGGAATGAAATAATTTGTCTGAGAATTCATTATAATCAAAGGGGCAGGCAATTAATGACTAATTAAATCCAGCAAGATGCTGTGGGAAAGGAGTGTTAATCTTGCTGCTCCACTGTGCTGGAAAGCAGACAGGTTCTGAGCTGCTTGGCATTAATTTGCAGGCGATGACATTGCTGTGGCACAATAGGTTATTTAAGCACATCAGAGGTGAACCTGCTGCAACTCTTCACTTCCCCAGACACAATAAGCTGGAAGAACCCTTTGGATTCTTTCCCTTTTCCCAGTCCAGATTAATTACAGTGACTGAGGACTTTGAAAAGTCGTAGATCCCTCTGAGTTAAGAAAAGCATCCAGAAGATGGATTGATTGGCTTAGCTGATTGGAAAACCTCTGGAGTGTGTGCTGGCTGAAATATGTAGTTAGACAGGCTTTCTCACACACCAGAAAAAAACAGGAGTTGGAATAGCACAACTTTGGGATTATTTGTGGCACTGGGCAGGCCACACTATGGAAACCAGAAAATTAGGCAGCACACTAATACCCTTTCAGAAATTATGATCCTGTTTTATTCAGGATATAGTTAGTCAAGAAGACAACTGTCATCATGATCTGTCTTTTCTCCTAGCTCTAGCGGCTTTGCAGAAACAAATGCTTCATCTGTCATAGCTGCTAACACACCACGGCCTAGGTGCAGCTTTTCTTTTGGCAGGTATCTATTAGATCCTCTCATCATTGCAGTTCACAGTGAGCCAATGTACACAGTGCAGCTGACAGTGTCAGGAATGAGTTTGAGGGAACTGAAAACTGCTCTTACCTGGAGGCAATTCATACTGGTGAGGGGAGGGGAAATTTGGAGTTGTCTGCCCAGAGGTTTCCTGCTCCTTACAGAACCTTTCAGCAGGCCCACAGCCATACCAACCAGATCCCCAGCATGCTGAGATCAATACAGCTACCTTAATTTTACCAAACTAAAGTGGACTACATAACATAAAATATGGAAGCATACTCTGTTGAGTCGCTCATATCTGGGCACTACCAAGCTTCCCAGAAATCAGTTGTTTCAGACTCCTCCTTTCTTACCCTGTGTACTTACAAAACTTAACTAGACAGGGGTCAGAGCCATAAGAAATGCCACAGGAAATCCCAGTATGGCCCAGGGGAGTTCCTAAGATTTGTCTCTACAAGTTCGGGGAATGGGATTTGACTTTTTGGCAATAAGATCCTGACTGAGAAAGATAATCAACCTACCCCATCTTGGTTCAGGGCTGGATAGAAACAGCTTGGCAGCCTTCAACGAGCTGCTCAGCCTTGGAGGTTTCTTTTTGTCAGGCATTTGCTTCCCGTCACAGTCCTTTTGGCCATAGCACATACAGGGGGTGAGACTCTAAGCTGCCATTTCTGTTAAGTCACCCAGCAGAATCACCTACTCAGCAACTGTCAGAGCAGCTGATTCATTGGTTGACCTTCCTGATTAAATGGCCTGAATCTGTACTGGTTCTGCAGGACCATCCTCGGGCAGACACTGAACACTACACTGACACTTTCAACTACCTGTGCTTTGCAGCAACACTGAAGCAGCAGGTGCTGAAGCCCCACCCTTGTATTTTGTTGAATGAAAGCAGCTGCTTTGGAACAGCAAATACTGCTGTGAAGATAAACTGTCCAGTTCCAGTGCCCTGGCTCCTGGGAAAGGCAGCAGGGATCCCCTGGGTTCCTGGGATTCCTGCCTCCCCTCTCAGCAGCAGAACATCAGTCACACCTCTGCAGACAGCCTTCCTGTCTCCTTGGGGTGGGCATCACCCTGCACCCAGTGGCCACAGCTGTGTCAGACCTCCACAAAGCCCAGGCACCTCTAAATGCCTCAGCTCCTCCAGCTGCCACCCGTGAAGAGAGCATTGTGTCTGGCAGCAGCAGGCATGGGAAACAGCAGTGGCTGGGGTAGGAGCCTGGAAGGGGCCAGGGCTCACAGGGGTCAAAGGCTCATGAGTGTACCCAGGTACCAGTGAAGGCTCCTTTGCATGTCTGAAGCAGAGAAGATGGATTTTGTAGGAATCAGGCTTTGACCTGAAAACATTTCAGCGTTCAGAGCTCTGGGTGAAGGAGACTTTAAGCAATGTTGTACACACAAAATACTTGCTGGCTGCTACTGAGATGAATATTCAGTGCCTGGGGATCACTACCATTGCAGTTTCAGATGGAAGCCTTTTTCCTCACTTCCAAGACAAAGCTGGGGAAATATTTTGCCAAGGATTCTAAAACAGGTGGTCTATGATGTAGCAGAGCTGGCTACATTTTAATACAGAGAAAATTACTCCCATGCCCACATGATTTATAGACCACTTTGGGATCAAAACCATTTCTGAGATGAGGAAAAAAGGACTCTGGTTTCATGGGGAAAATTATTTGTTCCATAGTTTGAATTTATAGCTTTGGGTTCATATTTGAGGACCAGCGTTGCAAATTTTAGCGCAAGACATGTAGATGCTGATGTATTTCATGTCAAGCTGTTGGACCCAATGAAGTGAGGAAAGAATCTCATCCATTTAAAGAAATTATGCCATTATAAAATGAGACCAGCTGCACTCAGAAAAGCAGGAAAAAGGCAAGTTAAATCACAAGATACCAAACTGGTTGTGTGCATAAGGGTCTGGCAGTTTGGCTAGGAGAAATGCTCAGTTTTGGGTGGACAGCACTGTGAAATTCAGCTGAAAATGCATATGAACTAATGGATGGAAGTAAACATAAGCTATGGTCTCCTTGTTATACTGAGCACACACTGTCACTGTTGGTGGCATCTCTTACAACTGCTAGAATGCATAGTTTAGGAGCCAAGAACTTGTCATGGGAATTTCAGTAAAGAGACTTCAAGTCTCTTTGCCTAATTTCTGTATTGTTGCTCACAGGATTTCTATGAAAATATGTTGAAAGTCCTTGGAGAAGAAGATGAAAACGAACAAGAAGTTAAACTCAAGCAGGGCTTCAGCAAACTCCCTGAAATTTATGAATTGCACCAAGACATCCTGGGGGAACTTGAAGAAAGAGTGCTTAAATGGTAAGTATGGAATGGGTTGGTTTGATGACCTTACCATACCCTCTACAGCAGGTGGGTGAACTCCTGACTGTTGCCTTGACTCCACTAACAGGAAGGCTGCAAGGAGTAGAAGCTGAACTACTTTGGCAGATTTTGCACAAAAGCAGGAGGAAGCAAACGTAGAGTCTTGTTAGGCTAAGAACCCAAATACTGAAAGGTTTGTGCAGTGCACAGCCCCCAGCTCTGAAATGGCCCTGTCAGTGGGAGGACATCCTGCTTCACCTGCATTATCCTCTGATGTCCATTCATAGTCGTCGCCAAGTGGCTTCACACTTCTGGCCTGAAGGCCACAGACAGATTCACGCTGCAGGAGGCAGGAGCAGCAAACATCAGAAGTGATTCTAGAGAAGATGTGCTTTTAGAACTCTATATAGCAACTGCATAGCTCTCAGTTATGGGACACTCCCTCACTCCCAGCACTAAGGCAGAGCTCTGCACAGGCTGAGCTTCCAAGCCAAACAAGCACTGTCAGCCTGCCGAAGGACTCCACCTAGCCAAACATCCTTACAGGGCAAAGTTTCCATGAAGAGAATAAGACCATGCAGAGGACAAACTCATTCAGTTACAATGACTGCTGACTTAAGCCAGGCTGTTCCAGCAGCCTGTCAAACTGCTCCAGTATGAATATCTAAGAGCAATTGTCTTTGCAGACGCAAGCTGACTAAACAATAGCAGCCATCCTGGGCCCTGGCCTAGCCTGAACTACTCTGGCTCTGACAGCTTACAGTGGAGCATGCAGCCCCACATCTCCCCCGTGCTGAACTCCAGGAGGCAGTTGTCACTGAATGTGGCTGATCCCATCCCAGCACTGCCACTGAGCAGTTAAGGAAGTCAACCAGATCAGGAGAATTTCTCAGCAACAATCCTAAACGCAGGGCACAGCCCCTCCAGTCAGCTTTGCACTTTCAAGTCAAAGCACACAGTGAAGAGAGAAAAGGCTAAAGGGGACTGTATATTGGCTCCTGTCCACCAAGGGACTGTTACAAATGACAACAGATTCTTGAAGTTCATCAGTGATTTATAATTTATAGGTTCCTAACATAAACAGAAATAGTGTTTCCAACGGAGATCTAAAGTGACTTGTGTCCTAAAGAAGTCACAGCCACACTCTGTCAGCATGCTGCCTGTTCCCTAAGACAAAAGGGACACAACTGGAAATGTATGAAGATGCTGTCTAGGACTACTCTATGGCACTGGAGAAAAGAGCAGGCTGTCTTAGGGCATAGGCTGTGCTAATGGAGGTTCCCAGTCACCACCACCCTTGAATCCCTTGGTAGGTCCTTCCCTGTGTCTGTGCGCCCTGAGACACTGTTGCTCTGAGATCCCCAGGATCTCATGTCCCTGTCTTCAACAGGATTATGCTTTTGTGATCTCAGATTTTGTCCTGCTCTCTCCTTGTACATGCTTCACAAATATTTCAATACTCTGCAGCTGGGTGCTGAGAAAGGGGTAATGAGGGAGAGTGGAAGATAGGACAAGTGAAGACATCATGTAGTTCCCCCACAACCAGCACTCAAAGGACTGTAGCTGAGGGAAGGTCTCTTTGGAGAAACAAGCTGTGTCCAAAAAGGAGACTCTGTACCCACTGCAGACACACAGTGCTGCCATGGCAAAGGCCCAGACAAAAGCCTGTCTGCTTTCATGTATTCATAGATTTATTCACAGAATGGCTTGAGTTGGAAGGGACCATAAAGGTCACTCAGTTCCAACTCCCCTGCCACAGGCAGGGACACCTCCCACTAGACCAGATTGCTCCAAGCCTCATCCAGCCTGGTCTTAAAACACCTCCAGGATTGACGCGTCCACAACTTCTCTGGGCAGCCCCTTCCAGTGTCTTACCACCCTCATAGTAAAGAACTTCTTCCTAACGTACAACTTAAATCTACCCTGCTCCAGTTTCAAACCATTGCCTCTTGTCCTATCCCCACAGGCCCTTGCCAAAATTCCCTCCCCAGCCTTCCTGTAGGCCCCCCTCTCAAGTATTGGAAGGCCACAGCAAGGCCCCCTGCTTAAGCCTTCTCTTCTGCAGGCTGAAGAGCCCCAACTCCCTCAGGCTGTTTATTGTATGAGAGGTGCTCCAGCCCTCTGATCATCTTCCTGGCCCTTCTCATGGTGCCCAGTCCTCGGCAGCCTGTTTTGTTCCCCCATATATCAGCGAAGCACTGCCTCTTCCTGGCCATTTAGCCTAGGCTTTAGCTGCACTGTGCCCTTAATCCACTGTGGCTCTAATACAATGAGAAAGAATTTTGGTTCCTCTTCTTTAATTTCTGTTTACTTATTTGTTTATTTATTTGCTGCTCCCTTTCTTTCCATGGCCTCAGGGAGGAACATCAGAAAGTTGCTGATGTTTTTCTCTCCAGAAAATCAAGACTGGATCACCACACAGCACATATTTTGCAGTTTGATAGGAATTTGGCTTTGCTAGATGAATCCTGCCTTAAATGTTCCCAACTGGCTGCTGTCATTCAGGAGTTTGAGGTAAGGCTCCTATGATCTTTTACCTGCACTAATGCAAGGTTGTGCCACGGGGCTTGCACAAAGATAGTTTTTCTGCAACTCCACAAGTGTTCAGACAGGGTAGAATGGGAGAGCAGCTCTGCTCATGCATTCTCAAGCTGCAGATGTTGAGGTGTGATGTCCCTCTGCCACATGTCCTGTGAGCACACCCACTGCTTGTTTGTACATCGGCAGATCCGTCAGCACGTTTTGCTGAATACATGCACGTAGGTTTGGCAGCCACACATGAACTCCACAGGCTCTTTCAGTTAATAACTACTATTATCATCACCACTCCTTCCTATTTTCTTTTCTTTCACTGCATTTTCTATCCTTTCTTTTGTACTGCTTCTGGCCAGGATGAACTTACAGGCAGCCTGTATAGGTGCTTAGCTGCTGGCAGTGCGCCTCCAGGAGAATACTGAGCGAAATGGTGTCAAAGGCCTTGAAGACCAGGGAAACAATATCCACACCCTTTCATCCACTTTGTTATAAAAGGAGAACAGGATAGTTAAACAGGACCTGCCTTTCATAAATCCATGCTGACTGGGCCTGGTATGCTGCAAGGGTTGACTCTGAAGGGTAAAGAAAAAACACTGCTTCTTTTCCACGAGTGTCTTAAATCAGGTCACAACCTCACTTCAGTTTCTTGTAAACACTCTGGGTGTTCAATTCCAAGTCAGCCACAGGGAGATGCTTTGCTCTCTTTCACTTAATTCCATGACTTGAAATAAGACACTTAAAAGTTGTAGGCAGAAGAAATTTTCAGTACAAAAGAAAGAACAAAGATGACAAACTTCACTGAGAACTGATGCCTCTGCCTTCAGTTGCCGCCCTAAAACCTTTACCTGACTCTGACCTTCTAAATGGCATTTGCTTTCCCTCCTTTTCTTTCTGAGTGCAAACCAAATGTGAATGATTCCATAGGAAATAACCTGTAGACAATCACAAAACCAACACTCCCTATCAAACTGGGTAAATTGGAGAAGGGTTTATGCATGCAATAGGTAGCAAACTTTCATAGTACACATCAGCTGGAGACAACATTTTGCTGATGAGCTCACACAGCCCTGATCTTTGTGTTTCCTTCCCTTGAGGACAGCAGAGCTCTGGTGGCAGTCCTAGAAGTGTAAAACACCAGCTTTTGAAAGTGGTGCAGCGTGTCTTCCAGTACCGTGTGCTGCTCACAGGTCAGTAAAATACTTTTCTTAGGTACTCAGTGGAAGCTTCCACTGTGCCACATGTTGGTGCCAAGGCAGCTAAAACAGGGCTGAAGCACTGTGGGGTTTCCTGGGAACTTCAACATGCTTAGTGCAGGATTCAGGAAACAGCAGGGAGCTTGGGAAGAAGCAAGCACAAGCATACTGAAAGGCCACAAAAACATGTAAAGCCAGGTGCTTTTAGCCATTCCTTTTTGGCTTTTGCTCACTGGGAATTAGGAGAGGCAGAGTTCAGCCTCACTGCCAGCAAACAAGTTTGATGTTACTGATATCAGGAACAGTGATTTGAGACAGGAGGACACACCAGTTCGCAAGGAAGGGACTCTGCACTACAACCTATAGGACAGGGGCAAGCACTATCTCCTTCCTCTCCATCACAAAGCAGTTGTACCCAGTACTGTACCCTAAGCTTCCTGTACCTAAGGCTAGTTGAGTAAGTCAAAATGCTAGTCCCATTTCTCTGCACTGCAGGAGGCAGAGACCCAAATTTACACAACAGCACATTCACAGACTACATTTACAGCAAGACCTTCCCTTCACATTCAGGACCACGTATCACTCCCACCTGCACTCTTTCTGAGGGGCTGCCTTCCCTCTGGTGGCTCATTCTCTGCAAGCCATTGCAAATCCAGCAGGTCTGTGCCTCTGAGAGTGCCCAACCTTCTGCAGCAGCATGCGGCCCCTAGAAAGAATGGTGAAGGGCAGGTTTGCAACTGATGAACCAGTTGAGGAAGGAAATGGTGACACTAGCAATGAATCTCAGTGTTGCCAAGTAATTTAGTGAGATCAGAAGACAAAGGAGCAAGGACCGACAGACATGAAGAAATGCTTTGGGAGTGCATATGTGTGGGTAGAGAGGGGGGCAAGATGAGTTCTGCATGGGAAAGTAAAAAGGAAGCCATAAACCTTGCCCATACTCAATAATGAAAGGCACAGCTTGTTAGAAGAGACTCCTGTCAATGCAGCAGAACAAAGTGACCATATGAAATTTTTATTCAGAGCACAGATCAGCAGCAGTTTCATCTTGCCCTAGACCCTTTGATCAAGGATGCAACTCATTATTCACAGCTGATTCTGCTTTTTTAGGGTGAGCAATAAAAATGCACACCAGATGTCACCAGCAGGGCTGTCTTATGCCTGACCTGCTCCCCTCTCTTTTGTGTCTGCCTTAAGGGCAGCTTTCCAGACTTGCATCGTAGCTGGGAGTCTCATCCTTGTGCTGCTTGAAGTGCATACACACAGATATTGCATCGAAGAAAAAGGTCTGGGCATGTCCCTGTCAGAAATGTTCCTACTCTGCTCCATTTTCTCTGCTGATTTCTGTGGTCCAAGTGGATAATCACAGTTATTTTGTGAGAGATGAGAGGGTTTCCAGTGATTGGACTCCATCTATGACTGAAGCAGCTTGAGCTCCTCCCTGTCCCAGACATTGGTACCAACTGGAAAAATTAAAGCTTCTGTGTATAATGAGCTAGGTCTGCCAAAAGAAGATATTCCAGGAAATGGGTTCACTGCTTCAGTTCTTCACCTCGAGAAGCAAGGCCCTCTTCACCTGCTGGGACAGAGTGGGTCTGGAACAGTGCAGGCCACATTCTCTAAACAGCATTAAGTGCAAAAAAAGAAACCCAGAAACACGCAGCTGTACTCATGTGATGGTAACTAGCTGCTTCTACCAGATAAGGAAGGGTATTTTATGTTAGTTGTCAGTCACTGTACCACAACCAAAGGAGCAGCCCACTCAAAGGTCCACAGCCAAGGGCAGAACTTGCAGCTGTGACATGGAACACAAAATAGTGCCTGACAACACTGCACCACCCCTGCCTGCCTGCCTGAGTACAGGATAGTGCTTTCCTGAGTGCATGTGAAGGTCAGGTAGACTTCAGGGTGCCAGGAGATAAGAGTAATGTCTGTGGACAGGACCTGCAAGGGAACGGAGCCATGCATGGCACCAATCTCAGCACAGAGCCCTAGTTCTTGGATGCAGAATTTAGGAGCCTTATCAGAAAGGTAAGAATGAACTTTTTCAAGATTAAGCTTTTAAAATGGTGGCACTCACAGACTACCATTAATAAAACTATAAAGACCCTGGCAAAGAACACGCAGATGGACGCTGGCAAGTAGTCCAAGTAAAACTGACAGGTTAAATGTTTGGCTATAGTGCGAACACAGTTCCTGTGAATGGGTGCATTTTACAGAACCTCTCTTCAGAGCATGATTGAATTCAGAAGTCATCACTGAGCTCTGCATGTACAGAACCAGTTTCCTTCCTGTGTCTATAAAATGCACAGAATTAATTTACTATAAATAGAGAAAATCATTACAGCCAAGCCCATTCATTTGGATGACAAAATAGAATTTACTGGAAAACCAACTCTTTGTAAAGTGGTGCTGCTCAGCAGCTCTCCTGGCTGAGAAACAAGGAGGTGTTTTTTGTCACTCTGTTTTATTTTGCCAACTTATCTGATGAGGCTGAAGCTGTGTCAGTGCTCTTGCATTGGTTCTCAGTGTAGAATGCAGTCAAAGATAAGTGTTGCTTTGGAAAGAGGCTCTATGTATTTGGGAATAAAGTGAGACATTATTATGCCCTATCCCTGGAAGTGCTCAAGGTCAAACTGGGCATGGCTTTGAGCAACCTGATCTAGTTAAAGATGTCCCTGCCCATGGAAGGCAGACTGATCTTTGAGGGTCCCTTCCAACCCAAACCATTCTATGATTAGGCTTTTACATTTTGGCTAATGCTACAAATTATGTGGATGCATATTCTAATTACTGGATGTCTGTGCTTGATTATTTTCTACAGATTACTTGAATAACCTTTGCCCTGATTCTACAGAGTATGAAGCCACACAAGGTAAAATTAAATGGGTAGAACCAAAAATTCTGCTTTGTTTACTCTGCTTCCCAGTCATCAGGGAAATCCCTGTCCTCTTTGGCTCCATCCATATTTAGCCTGGTCATTGTAAAGTCAGATGGGATGGCTCTGCCTGCTTGTTTCTGTAGCATAATCTGTGGTGTGTCTGCTGAGCTCCATGAACTCTGGGGAAACCCAGGAGGTGTGAATCATGTATCTAAATTCTGGGTTTCTTAAGCCTCAGTAAGCTTGAAAGACATTGCATAAAAACCAGCTCTGCACAATGAAGAACAAATCCAGATGTTTAGCAGCTAACAGCATCCTTTCCAGAGCTTATCAGAGCAATAAAGCAGAAGTCTCTTACTCCTGATGGACTCCAAGTTTACCTGTGGCTAAGGTTCAGCTACTCAACGGGAGTAGCTTCCAGGCTGAAGCAAGCAGGAATACAGTCCTAAAAACAGTTCATCCCTCCATTACAGAGCATAAATCCAAACCAGCTCATGCAATAAGGTCTGCGACACACTAAAGGTCAGCGCTGGTGGAAGTCAGCCAGTTGTGACTGAGAGCAGAGACTCGTGTGAGATTCAGAACCTCACTCACTGGCAGTGGGACTGCAGGCTACCAGCAGTTTAAACAAGGCCAGGGCAGGCACTCAAGCCCTGTGGCTACAGCTGCCTATCTATTTGTGGTTGGCACATGCTTGTCAGATGTCTGCCCAGCAGTGGCCAGTGTGCTCCCAGGTTATTCCTTATCCACTGAGTAAGGAACTGGCTGGATGGTGGCACACAGAGAGTGGTGATCAAGGGCACAATGTCCACCTGGAGACCAGTGACAAGCGGCGTCCCTCAGGGGTCAGTGCTGGCACCAGTGCTGTTTAAC
>VWYK01008455.1:29193-58220 GCA_013399775.1 Semnornis frantzii | reverse complement strand
TGGCAGGGGGTTGGAACTGGATGATCCTTGAGGTCCCTTCCAACCTTACCATTCTATGATTCTATGATTCTATGCCCAGAAACAGCTAGGATGCCCTAATCCACAGGGGAAGAGGTCTGAGATAAGGACCTGAACTAAATTATGTCACTGGTCTCAGGGCCATCAGGTGTACCCTAGCTTAGGCTGTTTGCCACTGGAGAATCCAGGTGTTAATTTGCATCACCACTCCATACATGCTTCTGTCAGAAAGGGGTGATCTGTCCTGTCCTCTCCCTCACCAGTAAGGGGAAAAAGATCTCCTTAGACTGCCATGCTCTGGGATGGCTGAAGCTGGGTCACATTAATCTCTCTCTGCCACAAGTTCCAATTGCCAAAAAATGGCAGGTGGAAAACATCAAAACAAAACAAAACAAAAAAACAAAAACAAAAAAAAAAACCAAAACAAACAAAAAAAAAATATTTTGTGCCATGTTCCCTGGAACTTGAAAAGAAGCTCATGAGCTCTCTTGGTCAGCCTAAGTATGATGAAGAGTTTTGCACATGAGGACAACGAAGGGGAGAGGAACTGACACTGCTGTGTTGTGCCTTAAATTTGCTGGGCAGTTCTTTCAGAAGGTACCTAAAAAGTTAAGGGACCTGCTGTCAGCGATGTTGTTTGCTCTCATTGTAAAAGATGCCCTTGAGACAGAAGAGATTTGGGTTGTTTTACTACCCTTTGATTCATGGTGTTGGTTTTGCTTCATCCCTCAGATGCCTTATCCATCATTTCTGAAATCGCAGATCGAGCCAATGACAGCATGCTCCAAGCGGTGAGTCCTACCATGGTGGCCTCTGAGTGGTATTGTGGTTCCTGCTGAAGTGAACACATACCTGTGCTAAACCCTGAAGCCTCCTGCAGGGTGAGACTCAAGGTTTTATAGGGAGCTGGTATTGCAGATATGGAGTAGCACTATGCCCTTCAGTGAAGATGTACGAGATGTGGGTCACTGTAGGAAGCAGCATGAAGCATTTTTCCTCCTCGGGGTTGCTGGGAATGTGGAGCAATGAAGTGCAAGACATGAATTGTCACAGTTCCCTTTCTAGCCTGGGACATTTTCAGATATGAAATGCTTAAGATACCACAAATGTACTGTCAAAGAGACTTAAGGTCATGTAGATGAGCTGGGAATGTATTTTACTGCTGCATTGGGTCACGGGTATCTCAAGTGATTGGGTATGCATCAGATTTTTGGTGAAGCTTTCCTATTTCACTTCTAATTTAAATGTTGCTGAATTCAACACCCTGCATTGGGCTTTTGCTGTGCCTTTGCTAAATTAAAGATCTTTGGCACTGCAAACATCCCTCACCATGGTTAATTACAGATAGCATTCAATTCACTTCTTTATTATTTATTTACTGACCAGAGAGAGGGCTGTTAATCACTCAGGCATCAAAACTCAACACTCAAGAGACAGATCAAAACCGCCTAGGCAAAAAATGAAACCTTCTTAATAAGTTTTCAGGTAGGATTTTAAGGTTAAAAAAAATGAATGCACAGGAATTGCTAGGGAACAACACAGGCTGGAGGCATCTACAGCTACACACCAGTACTGCTAGCTCAGTGCTCCCTTCAATGTTTCTGCGGCGAGGCAGTGAATGTGGGCTGGGGGACACAGAGCTTGGGAGGTAAGAATGGAAGTCTCAGAACTCACAGTGCCCTTCCTCTGTTGAAAGTGAAGCATTCATGCATTGTTCAGAGAAGTGTTCAGAGAAGTGCACTGAACATGCTTTGTTCAGAGAAGTGCATTGTTCATAAGCTTGCAGCATATGAACCCAAGAGCCAAGAATGCCAACGTTTGCTCTCATCTGGAAATCTCCACTGCTCAGGTCTCTGATACCCATGCCAAGGTCACAAATGGAGCCCGCATATTCATGGCCTGTTCCAGAGTGCCAAGGTCAGTGATGGTCTCCTCAAGGCCAACAACAGACAAAACCCAAGCCTGCTAATACTCGTATCAGAAAGGAGTAAGGAGGAGTAGGAAAGATCTGCTCTCTTTCAAAACTGGGGCCTGAAAGAGATGAAACAGTTTCCTTCTTTGCCACCTGTGTGAATGCTGTGGGGTTTGTGAAGGCGCGGATTCTGGCGAGTCAAGGCTCAGTATTCTACTACACCAGAGGTTGTCCTCCTGAATCAACGAAAGCCACAAGCATCAGTTTCTTTCTCTTGGATTTTAAAAAATGCAAAGAATGTAAGAAGTTACTACAGAGCAAACTGAACAATGCCACTCAAGGCAGAGCGTTGCTAGCTTGGCATGTAGCGGTTGACACTCTAAGCAATAATTCAGACTTGGCACATACCTGCAAGGAGGAAGATTTCTGCTGCCACTTAGCAGCTCATCACACTGCACTCTGCAAATCTGACAGGAACATTGAATTGTGATCTACATTTTCTGCAGAATATCAATGATCATTATTAGCTTTTCTTGTTTTATGATAATAGCATTCTAGCAGTTTTTCCCAGGTAACTATTTACCTGGGATTCTCAGATATTAGAACATTAACTATCTCCACAGAAATGAGTAGAAAATATCAGGTAGGAAAATATTATTCACCAGTGACAGAGCAAACAGAGGTATAAGGCAATACCACCAATGCATAGCACTAAATCTGTCTGGAACTCTAGGAGACATCCACTACTTGAACTGAGCAAGGTTTTGTATTGCACTGTGAACTTCCACGATGTTAGAGGCCCTGACATGCTCAGAGCTATAAATCACTGCTGCTATTAACAGCTGGTGAATTCCTTAGGAAGGCAGCGTTCAACCTGCACAGACAGAAGGATAATAGAATGGAAGCTGCAGTTCACTGCTAAAATGGACGAAGAAGGACTTCAGCCACACACATCTTAAGTACTAGTTGGTTGGAGCTTTGTTTTCATTTTAAAATCATGGCTTGTGAAGGATATTTGAAAGGAGAGCAATGACAGTTTTAAAGACAATGAAGAAAACTATATAAACAGGGAACTGTAGGGGAACAGTAGGGAAACTGCCCCTCACCCCAGCTGCCCACATTCCCAGATAAATGGCTGTCCTTCACATGGGACAGCTGCCTGACTTCCTGCAGGAAAGGACTTGGATATATCTCTGTCCCTTTCCTGCTGAACACGTGTCCATACTGCAAACATCAGCATTGCAAGGGGTGCCTCTACCAGCAGTCCTCAGAAAAGTTGAGGCGTAGCTGAGCTGCAGCAGTTTCTGCCCTCATTCTTGTAGAAGCCTCAATGAGCAGCGCTAGCACTGGCCAGGAGAGTGCTCACAGGAGGGCAGGACCTGTTCTGCATATACAGGGCAGCTTTCCACTGTGCAAGTGTCTGCTTGACACACTTTGCTCGGGTTAAATTGCCCTCCAGTAACAGAGAAGTCCTTTTTGGGTGTCTCTTGCTGACGTCAGCTGTCCTGTGATCTCTGGTATTTCCTGCGCTACTAGTTTGTACCTTCTGTTGGCACTTTGCTGGCCTGTAATGTTTTAGAAGTTATCTTTTAAAGGTACATTAATTGTGTTAGCTGAAATTCAGGGTAAATTAGCTGTGGTCGACCATCATGTGGACATGGATAGGCTCCTTCTGATATCTGTGATAGCTTTCTTAATTTGCCAGCTCTGTAGACAGCACTGATTAGTATCAGGCAAATACAATCTAATTGAGTCTAACTCAACCCAGGGGTGTCTCAGTCAAGGGATCATAGGAAAGTAGACCATTATCTGTCATAGCAGAAAACTGTAGTCAAAGCTGCCAGGTCATGAAGCTCTATCAGATTCATTCCTTAGTCTGAAGTTTGTCTGGGTGTGTAACTGAGGATTCAGCATGCAATAGGTAACTTAGGAAAAAGACTCCTGATTTTCAGACATATTCCAGTGATGACTCATTGCCTCTGTGCAGCCCCTTCTGCTGTTCTGACCAGATAAGGCCACAGCCGAAGCCCATGTACAATTGATTTTAGCAGCCTCACCTGCTACATGGAAGGGGATTTTAAAAGACTAGCAATATTGCAAGGCTACAGACATCACTTCTTTGTCCTTTATATGTTCATCTAATACCATCCTTTTTCCTTTTTTCTATTTTTTTTTTTTTAATGAGAGCACAAGCTTAGCTAGATGAATTTTATTTACCATCTTCACAGAGAAGTTCATGCCACATGCCAGTACCCACTTGACTGTCTGTGCTTTAAGGCCAGGTAGGCAGTTAATAGTATAAGACTTTGATAATGAACTTCCTGACTTTTGCAAAGCATCAAGAGAGATGCAGCTTTATTGCCTGCTTACTGGTTAACCTTCTTAATTCCCTACTGCACCACCATGAATCCATTGTCACAGAACATAAACCTCCAAGTAATCTTAGCAGCAGTCACAGTATCAAAACATGCTTTGGATTATCTGCACCATGCCACTAATGCACAGCCCTTTGGAGCAGATGCTGGATTTGGTCTCTGCTTCCAGTTTATTAGCTCCCAGAGCAAGAAAGTTAGCAAAGGAAGCTGGCAGACCTTTTTTAGCTCGAGCTGAGGTATCAGAGGTAACAGGACGACAGAAGGCCACAGCAGAGGTGAATTTAGGTGATGAGGTTATAAAACCTGAAGGCTGGAAGAAGACTTTCTGGGTGGAAAATCCCTGGGCAGGTTCTCCCTGAAACCTAATTCTGTAAAACTACTTTTAGAGAAACGTAACAGTGAGGCAAGTGAGGGAGAGTTTGCCTGCTTGTCTGAAAATCAGTCACCACGCAGCCTCCTAAGCCCTGTTTCTCTTCCCCAGGAAAACCTGCAGAAGCTGGTACACATTGAACACAGTGTGAGAGGGCAAAGTGGCCTCCTCCAGCCAGGAAGGGTGAGTGCTGCCAGCAGACCTGTGCTGATAAGGGCATTGTTTCTGAATGGTTTGAGCTCTGATTGTGTGGATAACCAGACTTCAGACCTCTACAGGTGTTGTTGACTGAGCTGCTGTGATAAGAGCTGAAGCTCTGGTTTGTGTAAAAAGCCATTTCTCTGCAAGTGGGCAAGGAGACGTGGCGAGAGCCTCAGTGCGGCGCCGCTGCCTTTACACAGAGCTGACATTTTCACTCCAGCTGTCCTCTGCCATCCCATGTGCAGTGCGTTTTGACGAAGCTGCTGTTTTCCTCCCTGTATTCTCCCGTTGAAAGGCTGAAACACTAGCAGGAATATCTTACAGCCTGGAAAGGCTCAGAGTTTTACTTGGCTGAGTACGAGACTTAAGGGGAATGATTTGTTTTCAGATTTTTATTCTCACCATTCCCTCTTGGTGTTTTTAATGCAAGACATCATTTTTAAGCAACACATGAACAGAAATGTGGGAGAGGGTCTAGCTCTGTCTTGGCATCCACATCAAATGTAAATTATTCTTTCTGTCAAATTTTCTCAGCACCAACTTGCCTCTACACTTGAAAAGATTTCTTTCTTGAGTTCTACAACTCTAAGTTTCCCTTCAGTCCACCAAGATCTTTAACCAAACTCACAAAGCAATTTTCAAGGCATGTGTACTCAAAACATAAGAATCCTCATCAGCCAAATAATGCAGTCAGTGCCTGCCATGTTTGGGACATCAGTGTTCTCACTTGCCCTTGCCAGGTAATGCTTTAAAATGCTCTGTAAAACCCAGCATATAGAATTTGTGGAGCTGGTCTCTTTGATTATAAACTGCTCTAGAATAGAAAACTACCCTCAATTCTGTGCTCTGATGGCTGTACTGCAGCTATTCTAGACCTCTTCAAATGTTACTGCAGTCCAGTTCTAGTATGCTGCTTACATAAGTAGTCCTGTTCTGGCAGGTGGTGACAGCACCCAGGTGCCGCAGTGCACAGGTGTGCAGCTCACACTGCACGCAGTTCCATGGACATCATGTGTGCAAACCCAAGGGTTCAGCTTTTCTTTCTGTCTGTTTTAGGGGACTTGTAAATCTAAGTGTTCGTTCCTGAGGCACTTATGTTAGCTTTGCAGTTTGTGACAGGCACCTCTGAGCGCAGTTGGTGGTGCAGAAGCAGGGGCCTGAGGACAAACAGGTTTCCAGCCTGTTTAGTGCTGACACAGACACAAGCCATGCCCCTCGTGGCAGGGCCAGCCCAGGCACAGAGGAAGCCAGACCAGAAGGAGTAAAGCCAGAAGCAAGTGCTGAGATACATCTCTTCCTGTGCAGATGAAAGCAGAACAGCTTTTTCTCCAGGAGGAATGTCCTCTTTTCTCAGTAAGACTTGGCATGAGAAGTCTCAGTGTTACACTCTGCTGCTTTCTCCTTCAGATCTTTGTCAAGGAGGGAACGCTGATGAAAGTCTCTGGCAAAACCAGACACCCTCGGCATTTGTTCCTGGTAAGATCCCTTTGATGTTTTTACCCCCTCTCTCTCATGTCTTCTCCTGCACTTGTGCAGCCCTGAATCCTGACAGAAACTCTGAAGCTGCAAGTGATTTAACCATCAGCAGTGATGTGGTGACTGCTGCCCTTTTCACACGTGCCATTGGCCCTGCACAGAGAAATGCAGGCTGTGCCACAGTCCCCACTTCTGCTATAGTTCCATAGCCTTCACCGGGCTGTAACTCTGCAAGGGAGTGCAAGGTGACCAGGAGGATGTGAGCTCCTGAACACTCTCAGCAACTAAGCCCTTGGGGTTGGACTTGAAAGTGCAAAGCTTAATTGCTATTATAACTGGCATGGTGACCTTAGAAGGAGAGCCAGAAATCAGATAGGTAATAAACACTAAGAGAGGAGAGCAATTTAAAAGTGACAGGAACTCATCTAAATTTCAAGTAGTCCAGAATAGTTGTATCAGCCTGAAGGCCGCAAGAGGCTGAAAGTGTTTCTGGGACGAAGGAAGCACAAAAATTAGTTTCTGATACTTTCTAGTTTAGGAACTATGGTTCCTGGAGAGAGCTCAGCTTCTCAAACCCAGATGTGAATTGCAAAAAAAGAAGTGTTTCTTGGCAGCTGAGACACAGCCCATGTCCTGTTGCTCACAGATGCTCTCAGTATTCAGAACCAGCACTTTTTCTCTTCCTTTCAGACAGAATGGCAAACTGACCAAACAAGCTGTCATGTAAAGTATGTGGTGGAGCTAGACTAAACCATAGTGGTCACTTGGAAGAAGCAAGAGACACACAAAATTTGCTTCTTTCCTCCCCTAACACACTAAAGTGCAACCACTTCAGACTTCCTGTGTCATGGCTCCTGTTGGGGTGGGACAGGGGCAAGTGGATCTTGGAAATAGTCTGAAACTCATTGGCAAACATTTGCTTCTGGGTTCAGTGACTTTTCACTCAGCTCCTCAGGTTGCAGAGCAATGCCATGTATGGTGAAACTGCAGAATCACTGTGGAATATGGTAATTCCTGCATTAGCCCCTGAATGGTTTGGCATTATCTGCTTGTCACTGCTAATGCTGTGGACACTCTGCTGTGCCACCACTGCTCACACATTGCTCACTGAACTGTTTAGCCTCCGGGTACATTGACTACTGCAAAGTTACAGCAATGTATTTTCATTGTGGTATGTGCATCAGTCTCGAGGCCCTGCCAATGTCCACTGCCAACACCTTTTTGTAACGGCCTGCATGCCAATATCCTTCCCCTTGTGCATCCCCCCCCGCCCCTGGTGCATCTAGCCCAGCTCACATCCTGCCTTGATTCTGATGCTTGGAGACACCGTGCAGAAAAAAAAACAAACCAACCCAAACACACAAGATTCCAAGACTAGAAGAATCTCCTAATCACCTGCCACTTAAAAAACACATTTCTTTAAAGTCCCTGTCTTATAAGTACTAGATCATAATCCACTGGGAAAGCTCAGTTAGGCTAAGAATTTGTCCTAATATATTAGTAAAAATAAACCTTTCACAACTGGCTTCTCCTTGATGCCTCTCATGTCAGCCACACTCAAAGAGATGGTTAGAAGCTAATATGTGTAGGTGTAGTTTGGTTTAGCTTTGGATGAAGTAAATGTACTTACCTTAGCTGCCCAAACTGGATTTTCACATGAACAGTGTCTTCTGGAGTTCTTAATAGTGAACCTACTCTGACTGAATCTAAATCAAGCCCAGGACCTTGAGAGAGTTTTAATGGAAGAGTGCACACTGAAGGATAACCCTGAGAATGGAGACACCATCCCACTGAAGTTGTGGCTAGAAAATGCTATAACCAGGGGGTGCGTGCCGGAGTCCTGCCTGGCTGTGCGCCCCGGGTGCTTTGCTGGTGTGCATGCTCGTGCTCTGAGTGCATGCCCCCAGGGAGTGCCGTGTCCCTGTGCACAGCCTGTCCAGGTGTGTGTAGGACACACATTTGGGAGCTTTTGTTGTCCATGTGTTTCTGTGGGTGCACTTTGTGTGTATCACAGAGCCACGGGAGCTGGCTGGTTTGTGCTAGCTGATGGCATTGTTGAATCTGGTGTTTCCTGGCAGGATGTTTGGTGAGTTTTGCTGTGCGCCTGTTTCCTGAGCCCAGTCTCTGTTTACAAGGATGTTGGGGCCACTTTGCAGTGCAGTATGGGCTGCTGACACTGGCAAGCCCTCTAACTTTCCCCCAACCACAGCACTGTGCAACTCCGATGCTCTCTCTTATCTCACCCTTCTAAGAATTTCTCTACAAAGGCTGCTTGTGTTGCAAATGGTGCACAAGAAGCTGCTCTCAAATGGGAGACTGTTAAATACTCGAGCAGGCAGGGCTGGAGCATAGCAAGTTTTGGAATCAGAGCTTGGAAAATGCAGACACACACACATCCAGGCTGCTCCACTGACACTCAGGGGATGTTGTTCAGACTTGAGCAGAACAACACAGGGTTCATAGTGAGGTGCCCTTTAAAACACTCAGAAAACCCAGACACATAGCAGGAGCTTTTAGACAGAGGGTGCATTACATATGGAAGCCAGCAGTTCAGCAGGGCATAGATAAACTTGCTTGGATCAATACATTTTGACACTATAGGTTAGAAGACTTGTACTGACCTTGGTACTGAGTTCCCACCACAACAGAGGGGATTATAAAAAGGGTGAAAAGGAAAAAATAGTAACAGAATAAAAGGGAAATGAAGAACAGACACCTGCTTTTTGTTCTGCCTTATCATCTGTTGTTTTGGAGACTGCATGTGTTCACAGAGCAGTGCAGAATACGAGTATTTGCTCCCTTATCAATACCTGAGCAATCTGGGAATCCCAACTGTTCAGAAGTTTTCTGGCAAAGTGGGTCTGAAGCACAAAAACTTTTGGGAACTCCCCTAGGTATTGTGGCAGTGAGTCACAGATTCCTGAGGGGCTGCAGGATCTGCTTTTACCATGGCCCAGCTGCCACTGCTCCAGGGAACAGTGTGCAATGTGATGCAGAAGGATGCATGAAGCCATTGCTACTGATGCCAGTTCTATTCAGAGTACTCATCCAACCACCACTCAGGTATCTCGTGCAGATGTGGCAAAGGAGACAGCAGTGCAAATGGGAGGGCAAACCCTTTCTTTCTCCATGAACATGTGTGGCTTGGTTAGCCAGCTCTGAAAAGTTATCATAATTTTATTGTCTCAAGCTGTGGCTGGTGGGACCTCAGAGTCACAGCCCACTGCTATAGTCTGTGGGGGAGAAAAACAGGAGAAGAGAAATAATTTCCAATAGGCAATAACAAAATCTTGGGATACCGACATTGCCGAAACAATGGCATGTAGCAGTGCCATCCTAAACACCAGTAATGAAAGAATGAGCTGCTTTGTAAAGAAATAGATACCTTTAATTTAAATAAAGTAAATGGGGTTTGCACATTATGCCGGAATCCTGAGAGTTCATGTCCTTGAGCTTAGTGTCTGTAACTAGTTACCTTTTCTTATGGTTTGAGACATGCCTTAAATACTGGCTCTGATGAGAGGCAGAGGAAGTCCTGTTGTCTCATGTGGTTCTCTAAACATTCAGGAGACAGCAGACTCCCCTGGCAAACAGCAGTACCTGTGTCCTCTCACTTCACAGAGCACTTTTTACAGACTGCCTGCCCTTTTACCTTTTCCCCACCCGGCTACTGGAGTCACTGCTGCTACTATTACCATCAAGTAAAAATAGCATGCATCTGGTTTTCACTGAAAGGTTTAAATTTGCTCATTTCTTGTTACCTCAGCCCCTGGATACTCAGTGCGCAGTAGGTTGTGATGAATTTCTGTTTACGCACAGCCCTGGTTAAACTGGGAATCATCATCTGGTGGGTACCATGCAGGTGTCACTGTGCTGCCTGCATTGTTGTTAACAGGGAGAGTAATTTATGGAGCAAAATCACAAAAAACCTCTGTGGCAAGCCATTTGTCACCTTGTTCTTAGGAAATGCTATTGTGTTGTTGCAGAAGAGTAAATACTCCTCTTGGGACTGCAGAGAACATGAGGCTCCTGTTCTGACTCAATAATGTGCTTTTCTATCCTCACCCCAAAAGTGCTGTACTCAAAAGGCTTTATGATCTGCACAAGTTCAGGTTTACTAGAAGAACACAGATACAGCACAAGAGTGGCCAATGCAGAATAGCAAGGGAGTCTTGTTAAAATGTCAAAATGGAAAATTTCAGCATTTTCTACAAAAATATTGGCTGATCCTCCTCAGTAAACTCAATTCAATTTTCAAAAGCAGTGGAAGTCAGAGTTCTGGGGGAAGTCACTCTTCAGGAAGTTTTGCCTGTTGGTAATTGGAGTCTGCACTGTAAAGGTGGGCAGCTAATGCAGATAAGCTGTGAATCAGACAGCTGCTTAATGAGCTGGTGTCCACAGGTGAACCCATGACCGTAACAGGCAACAACAGTTCTGCCACAAAGTCCAGGATGATAAGGATTCAACCCCATGAGTATTCAGTCCCTGTTGTTTGTCTTTAACCATTGTTTCTGCTCTGTGAGAAAGCTGAACTATAACCTTTTAAGAAAACATCAGTAAGGCTCCACTTTCCCTGTTTTGTTTGTTTTTTTTTCCAGGCAAGCAAATGAGTGAACAATTAACAGCAGCAGTTTCAGGTGGTCAGGCAGCACTATGCAGACCCCACCAACTCCAGTAATACACATTATATTGTTGTCAAACCATTCACTCCTTAAATCTAGCATCACTTGCACCCGAGCTGAATTAAAAAGAGATGATCATCTACTTGCTTAGCCATTGCCACAGTCAAACCCAAGAGGAAATCAAAGTGCTGGATGCAGACTCCCCAGAGTTTTGTGGAAATCCAGGTTTTGGTCTAAGCTGTGTGGCCTGGGCCTGTCTTTAGGAACACTCCTGGTAGTTCATCAACCTACTGCTCGCTCTGGGTATCCCCCCAGGAGTAAAGGGCAGGCCTGCAAGCCATACCATAAATTACTGATTCTGTCTTTCTCTTCATATAGATGAATGATGTTCTGCTCTACACCTATCCCCAGAAGGATGGCAAATATCAACTGAAAAACACCTTGGCTGTGTCAGGCATGAAGGTAACACCTCCTCTGCAACTGGAGTTGCACAGTGGGTTGTTAGTCTCATCTAGCAAAGAGAAAGAGGGGATGGACCTCTTATTAAGAAATTCCCTTGCCTCTTACAGGAGATGGAAGGAAAACTAATACAAAGCAAAGAAACAAAATATTACCTATAAGGCTGCTGTGACTTAGTACAACAGCCTTATTCAGGCTGCATAAATAATACAAGCCATCTGATCATGAAACTGGAGACCGAAAAGATTTATTATTCCATTTTGACCACTCCTCTCTTCATGTCTGCAGCCAGTGCATGGTTGTTCCTACAACACATTCACCAGGGCTTAGCCTGCCTGCTCTGAAATTCCTACCACCAAATATTTACATAAGCCTCCATTTGCCCGGTTTTCATGTGCCATGTAACTGTTTGCATCAGAAGCATTAATAGATTTTAAAAATCGTTAATAAACTTTATAGGGCAAGTGTGTATTGGGAACTATTGCATGCAGTGTTATAAACACAGTCTCTTCTTCAGTACATTTCTAAATTGTAGATTACAGGAACTGGACACAATTGCCCTGTTCTTACACTCTTGCCTCACCGACACTAGTACCTGTATAACAGGAAGTGCTGGCTAGAGAGCTTTTGGCTTGTTATCCAGCTGTGCATTATATACCTCCCAACAAGAGCCAGCTGTTCCATGGCTAATAGGAGACATTGTATTTATGTGAGAGAAGACTTGAAGTGGTAAGTCAGGAGCCTGGGGATCTAGAAGGCATGCAAGATGGAACTACTAATCATTAATTCCAGCAGAATGACCTGGGTGGGTTGAGGTTTCATGAAAAGGTGGGAGACCTGATCATCTCATACACCTGACAAAGCTAAAACTGGTTCCCAGCTGGAGTAGGAATCACCAAAACCATTAAGTGACAAGTTGTTGAGCAGGTTGGGACACGTGAAACACTGACAGGCGCTTGTTAAAAACATACCAGGTCCATGAGCTGTATTTCTCCTTGCTGGCTGTTGCCATTGGTAGGCAACTAATATTCTACATGATAGGGAAAAGGGTTTTGCTGAGCTGTAGCTTTTCAGAGTCTTTTTGCTCTTACAGAGCCTTGCCACAGACAGACATTCGACGAACTGAAGTACCTCACCATAATGTCTGCATGTCAGGAAAAAAATTATTTCCACGAATGCCAAGAATAGCCAAAACTTTAGCTCAGCATGCCCTCGTCATATTGAACATCTCCTAAGCCTGTCGTATGAGCCCTGACCCCTGATTCATGTTTTATCCTTACCTTTATGGCTGGATTAAATACTTGGGTTTTTTTTAATTTCCTTTGAGCAGCACCACCACCATATCACTGCACTACCAATACTCTGCCTGACCATCTCTGCAATGAAACATCAAGCAGATGGCTGAGATATCAGAGATCCATGTGCACTGGGACTTGTACGGGGTTCTGGCCCATGCTCACCTTCATGCCATTTGTTTCTAGGTCAGCTGCCCAGTGACAGAAAAGGCCCAAAATGTCCTGAAGATTGAACATGATGACTACTGCCTGACCCTGTCGGCAAGGTACTGTCCTCAAACAGCCATGCCTGAGGCCGTTGCGTTCTAGAGCTGTAGCTCAAGCTTAGTCTAACCGATACCCAAGACTTAACTGGTAACACAGTTTCAGTCTGTGCTGCTGTGACAGGCAATGGAGTGCTACATGACATGGTGGAGATCTTCACCATAAATGCCAAGGTCATAAACTGTAACTAATCCAACTCATATAGTGAGCAAAGATCAGAAGTCAGCTCCTGACAACATCTTAATGAGAAAGGAAAGAGAAGAAAGTCTGTTACTAAGAATCCTGAGTCCTTTCCATTCTCTCTCGCCTTTTCCCTGTGACACTAAGAGTGTACCTTCCTTTCCTTCATACCCACTAGGGTATGGAGTAACATACCATGCAATAAAAGCATTTAATAGTGCCAAAAGGACAAAGTCCAAATGAAACCCTACTGGCAACCTCAGGAGTCTTTCCAATACAAGGAGTTTCACTAAGGAGTTTGTGCTGTGCCAGCACTGATCACAGCTGGGAGTCAGGACCTCCAGCCCAGGATCACACACCAGTGCTAGAAAGTGATTTAGGTCAGTTTCTGATCACAAGATAGCAGTGCACTGTATTTGTCCATGCTTCCAGCCCAAAATGATCTTGCAAATTTAGCTAGTGCTACAACATAAAAGTGGCTGGCTTGATTTTCAGGTGTAGTTTAGGACAAAAGGCATAGCACAGTACTATTAAAATTGGCCTTCCAACTAACAAGGTCTTCAATGCTTTAAGCACTGACCTTCCCACCATCCATTTCCACTTGAAGCATGGCTGGAAACACAGTGCATTAGAAAGACAGGAAGGGCACTTTCTTACCCAGAACCCTCAGAACCAGAACACGAGAGCTCTCCTCCTTCCTGGAGCACGTGCCATCCATGGCAGTGCTCTGATATCTGTCAAAGCCTTTTTTTGCCTATTTCCTTTTATAACTAGCAAATAAGCAAATACCTGAGATTTTCTTAGAGCTACACACCCATCACAACCTCAAAGCACACCCAGAGTACTGCTGAATTACCTGCTGCCAGTTACAAAACCAGCATGTGTGCAGTCCTGCTGTACTGTAGATGGAACATGAACTGCTGCATGTCCCCTTTATTCAGGGCATCTGAAGTTGGTGTCCCTGGTGAGAAGATTGGAATGGTCTGCTGGCATCATTCTTCCTTTGCCTTCTTCACATGTGAGGCCACTGCAAGCTGTAGTAGATAGAACCAGGGCATGAGACCAAGGCTGCCCATAACAGTTGGACAGAGCCCGGCTCTTACCAGAGCACTGGACAGAGCCCCTTTCCCTTCCTTGTGCTGCTCGTTCTGGGACTGGTCTGCTGTAAGTCACTCAAGAACATTTTTCCTCTCCCTTTCTGTACTGGCTGGCAGAGCTCATGAGACACCACTGGGACACTATACTCTTAACCCCGCTGCACAACTACGCATGGCCTGCCCCACTCTTAAAAGGAGCACCAAAGCATTCTGTTAATTTAATCCGCCTCCATCCACGTTGTTCTCCACGAGTCACAAACACACACACCCTTAGCCCACGAGATGAAACACCACATAGCAAGTAGCTTGAATTGGCCTCTCATTTGGACCTTATATTTGACTCCAGGCAGGCAGAAGAGTGCCTCGGGAAAATGGGCACTGCCGTGCAGCTGCTGGTGGCAATGGGGAGTGCTTAGAGTCATGGGGAGGTCTCCATGAGTGAGATGGGGCCTATGCCTCACTGTATCCACACAGTAAGGATGAATAGAGGTGTAACTGCTACTGTTGCTGTTTGGCATGGCTAGAAAGGGCAGCACAGCTTGGTCTCAGTTCTTCCACCGAGGATGCAGCTCTGCAAAACCCACTCCCTTACATGTTCATTACAACTCTTTAAACTGATCCACACAAACTAAATGAAAGCAACCAACAGAAAGAGACTGACGTGCCAGCAATTCCCAGACTCAAGTGATGACTGAAAGCTGGATAGGCCCTGATGAAATAAGTGTTGGCTGTGGACTCCAGTTTTGCAACACCGTGTCACTAGAGCAGCCTCATCCAAGGTCTGCCTTGAGTGACACTTTGTGCCCCCTCCATTTCCCTTTGCAATGTACCTAGCTGGCACAGAGCCTTTGGGCTTTTGTTGCTTGTGATAGGTGATTAACAAAGGGCTGATTCCCTCCTGGAGTGGAGAACAGTTTAAAGGGGCCAGTTAGACACTAGGCACTTTCCCAAAGTGGCCTCAACTTATAGCACTGTATGGGCCATGATTTCTTTGGGGTTTTAAGTTATATCTTAATTGAATCTTCAGGTGAAGAAAATTTCCAAGAAAGAGTTCTCATGAGAAAGGCTGCAGTCAGGACTTCTGCTTTGCATGTGAACATGTTTTGTCTGAAAGATACAGGCATCCTCATAATTCTTAGAAAGTGTAATTGGTGGGACTTTGGGTGGCAATAAGGCCTGGCTAGTGTGCGACTCCTGCCATTGATGGGCTGCTGTAACATGGCCCCTTGGCTTGCAGAGGTTAGTCCATATGCTCAGAGTTGCTGCTCCAGGCTTGTTGAATTTCACCACAGCTGGTGTTTTCCAGATAAAGTTTTGTGCTGCTTGTGCAGAGGGATGCAGAGTCAGATCATGGATGCAAGATGGCATTTCCTCTTCCTTCGGCCTTTTTTCTTTTCTCAAGACCACAAAAGACAAATTGTTCTCAGATGTCATCTTTGGTGGCCTTCATGAGGATATCACAGCTGAACAGCAGCTGGCAACGATGCCACTGCTAATTTTTACAACAAAGCCTAGTGGGCAGCTTTAATGCGAGCGGCTGGCGTGACTCGGAGAGGGGACACCACGCTGGGCTGCCTCCCCTCCTGCACTGCTGATGCACACAGTGGAAGGAGGACCGGCTAACATATGCAGGGCAGCTCATGGCTCTGCCGGAGCGGCTGCATCTGGGAAGGAGGAGGCACCGAGAGCCCAGCCCCGGCCACGGGCTGGCGGAGGCGCAGCGCTCGCGGCCTGCCTGGAGCACCAGGGGCACCTAGGGGCCGCCCGCGAGAACTGCTGCCTGCCCCCAGGCAAACTGCCTGCCCAGACTGCTGTCCCGGCCTCACGCCAGCAGGCTGGACACTGTGCTGCAGACGGAGGAAGAAAGCATTCATGTCTCTGCTGTGGGTGTTCCTAGCATGCAGACAGCCTAAGCGCCCCACCGTAGGGATGAGCACAAACACACCCTGAGCTGGCTGCAAGCTAGGGCAGACCTGACAAAAGGAGACATTTCGTACTGCTCTACGTAATCTAGGATTGAGCAGCTCATAGCAAAGTCAGCAACTACTTTGAAAAGTGGTCTGGGGCTTTAGCTCCTTCCCAGTCATAGTCCTAACCATGGATCATTCCACTGAGTGTGTCCAGCAAGCAATTATTTTCCCTGGTCACAAAATTACCATTCAGTGTTATCAGTGGGGAAAGGCAAACGTTCATTAAAGCGCAGCCTTTCTTCTCTGACCCAGAAGCAGTCTGTTTCAGTCCCCGGTTTGCAAGGCACTGACTGCTCTGCACTATTCGTCCACAGCTCTTGCTTGGAAAGGGACGACTGGTACAGCTGCATCAGCAGACACATCCCAGATGACCACAAAGCTCACAACACTTCCACTTTCCACGGCAGCGTGGAGGTAAAAGGGGGCTAAGCCTGTCAGTGCTTGCTGGGAGGGAAGGAGGGAGGAGGAGAAAGGAAAGATGAGTGGGTTACAAAATGCTGAGTTCTTGGTGGCAAGACTTTCTATTTTCAGTTAAACCAGCATGCGAGATATAAACCATGAAGCTTATCAGAGCTGAAGGGCCACCTCTGAAACGCTAATGACACACTCTGTTCTGTGGTCTTTGCCTAGACAGGAGTTCTTCTGGAGTAAAGCACTTTTGTCCTTAAGGGTAACTAGAAAGAGCTACAAAGTTCATAGATGTTAAGAAACCTCAACTAGCCATCGGTTACACTAATGTCAGCAGACAATGAAGTCACTGTCAGGGCAAACTCTGCCAGCACAACCGGCACAGACTATTGTTACCTTACTGCAGTTCATGTAGAACCCCAGTTCCACTAAAGACAACTAACTGGGGAGAAGAGTGCTGGGGAGGCCACACCTGGAGTGCTGTGCCCCGTTCTGGGCTCCACAGTAGCGAGAGATGTGGAAACTTTGGAAAGAGTCCAACGAAGGGCTGCAGAGCTGATGAAGGGACTGGAACAGCTTTCCTGTGAGGAAAGGCTGAGAGGGCTGGGACTGATCAGCCTGGAGAAGGGAAGGTTCAGATGTGATCGCATCAATGTGTACAGATACCTGAAGAGAGGGTACTCAAAGATGGAACCAGGCTCCTCTGAGTGGCACCGACTAACAGCGATTAGAGGCAATAGGCACAAACATACAAGGTTCCCTTGACCATCAGAAACACTTTTTCACTCTGAGCATGACTAAGCACTGACATAGGTTGCCCAGGGAGGCTGAGGAGTCTCCATCCTTGTTGATTGGAAAGTGTTAGGTGATAGGTTTGACTCCGATGGTCTCAAAGGTCTATTCCAAACTGGTTAATTCTGTGATTCAGATTCTGCGATATTTAAAAAACACTTGGACAAGGTCCAAGTGGGCAGTTAGGTTTAAGTGTCCCTGCTTGAGTAGGAGGGTTGGTTGGACTAGATGACCTCCAGAGTCTCTTCCAACCTCAACCAGTCTGTGATGCTGTAACTGAATTTAAAGATGAGAGAAAAAAAGTTAATTGGGAAAAAAAACAAACAAACAAACAAAAAAACAACCCACAGGCAAAACAAGCCAGGATCTTCCTTCTGGCCTGAAGCTAATCTACTTTCAAACATTTAACAAGAAAAAAAATGGACATTAAGTATAGCAACCTCAATCAAACCCTTTTTAAACAAATTAAGAAAGCCATTTCTTTTGCACCTCTGCTTCTGACATAAACCTGAATCTGTACAAGGAGAAATGTGGAAGAATTTGATTTTTCTGTGTTTAAATCCTATTGGTCTGCAGAAGTTTAATTCCTTCCTAGGAAACTCTCCTAGCAAACAGTCGAGCATAAAAGCTTGTGGCAAACACTGAGCCGCTGTGAACTGGAAGTGGGGCTCTGCTAACACTTTGGTGCTGAACCCAAAGTAACACAGCTTCTCAGCATGGCTTATTAGACGGGGTTCAGTTCCACAGTGACTTCAGCTCCCTGGGGCAGAGGCACCTGTACAGCACTGCGGCAGTGGTGCATTCCAAGAAACAGGAACAGTGAACACATTTTCTAAAGCTGCTTTCAGATATTCAGATCAGCCAGGAAGCAGGGATCAGATTTTGATTGCGTGAGGGTAAATCAGTCTTTGGTATAGTGTTCTGTACTCTCTCTTCCTTGACCCCAGAACTGTCTCAAGGTGCAATGACACAAAGTACTCAAGGTCTTTCTGACTGAAAGCTATGGAGCTTTCCACGGATCTTACTTCAAAAGCTATTTTGGCTTTAACTCATGTTCGTACCTGAAATTTGCTCATGCAATGAACCAGATCCTTGTCTGAGGTGGAAGAGTGACTGTGCAGGCCCTGTAACAGATCTAGATGGATTTTCAGCTGTTACCAGTGGCTGTAACAGCACCATGGCCACAACCTGTCTGAGCTGAAGTAGCCGTATCTCACTAAAGAGGTGCATCAGGAATTAGAAACTTCAGGGGTCTTAGCAGATGAAGGTAGACTGACGTAAGAGGAAACCTATTTGTGGCAGAGGAGGGCTGACTGCTGACTTAGAAGGGTGGATGCTTCTTGATTTGTTCTTGTTTGGTTTTAAGCTAAGGGAAAGGCTTGGAATACCCCTGGGTGAGAGGCCTCCTACTTTGGTACCTGTGTCCCATGTCATGATGTGCATGAACTGTGGCTGTGACTTTACCCTCACTCTGAGGCGACATCATTGCCATGCCTGTGGGAAGGTAAGAGTTGCATGAGCTTCTCCAGGAGGCTTTACTCACCTTTAGGACACTGGCTGCTCTGCTCTAACATCTACAAACCCATAGCAACATTAAGACTAGAATATGACTTCTCACATAATCTGTTAGTGCTGTGCTAACTTAGGTAATTAGGTTTATAATAGCTCTAAGAGGAACAACAGTAACGTTCCCTTGAGGGGCAAATTCATTCCCAAAGGCTAGCAGCTGGAGGCTCACAAGGTAATAGTTGCTGTGTACCAGCTACTGTTTCTAGCTCCAGAGACAATACACTAAAAAGACAGGCTGTGTTCTGGACCACAGCAGTAGCACATTTATGCCACGTCCTGTCTCTAATAAAAGCTAGCAAAATTATCTTACAAAAGAAGTGAAGAAAGTCAGCAGTAAAGCATGGTTTGGTCAGTGATCAAAGGGAGAACTTCCTCTGTGCTCCACTGAAGAGCTGCTGCCTTTGGCCTTAAAACCAAGGGGATCTGTAAGCTTGCTTGGTTTAGTCTTGCTGACTAGAGATTTGTTTATACACATAAATCTGCTGTCCTCTTTTAAACTGCGGCCGTCTTTTAACCTCAGTGATTTTTTTTTATATCAAACTACCACTAATTTTTTTCTTGTATGAGGAAGCAATTAGTCTTTTTTTTTTTTTTTTTATTCCACAGAGAAAAAGCACACTGTACCTACAAAGGGATATTGCTTAAGAAACTGATGTTGCTAACAAAGCTATTGAAAGCAATATTAAGGTGATCTCTGTGTGATTCACTCATGGGAAGCTCTAAGTTCCTGGGGACATGGGCACAGCACTGGCATGCACCAAACAGAGTGATTGGTTCTGCCTGGCTTAGCAGTGTAAACCTGCAGCAACCACGTTTCACTCAGCAGACTGACCCTGACAGTTTTAGAAGAGCTGCATCTGGTCCAGCCTCTGTCTCCCTGCCCCAGGCAGCTCAGAGGGTGTTTGGTATGCACACCCCTGACATGCATCTCTCTTGCTGCAACAGATCATATGTCGAAATTGTTCCAGAAACAAGTACCCTATGAAGTACCTCAAAGATCAAGCAGCCAAGGTCTGTGACAGCTGCTATGTGGAACTTAAGAAAAGAGGTAAGACTCCTCTCTTGGCAAAGTTGACAAAGCCATTTCCTGCCTATAGAATTGAGAGGCTTGGGATCTGCCCACCACACTGAGTAGGAAGAGCATTTCTTATTTCAAGCACCAGGTATGTGTATTAAGGTGACAGGAGTGCCAGGCTGCATGGCAGCTAAAATTGCTTCAGTGATTTTTCTGAGGGCTCCTCTGGCATTTTCATAAACCAGAATGAAGACAAAGACTGTGTCTTGTGAGCAGTAGCTGAAGACTCTGGATTTGTCTAGTTTGTAGAAAAGAAGGCTGAGGGGTGACCTCATCACCCTCTGCAGTTTCTTGAAGAAGAGATGTAGAGAGGGAGCTGCTGGGCTATTCTCCCTGGGATCCAGGAACAGGATGCCTGGGAATGGTTCAAAGCTGTATCAGGAGAGATTTGGACTTGACCCGAGGGAATATTTCTTCACCCATCAGAATGTCAAACCCTGAAAGAGGCTTTCTAGAGAGGCAGTTGATGTCCCAACCCTGTCAGTGTTTAAGAGGCACTTGGGCAATGCCTTTAATAACATGCTTTAACTTTTGGGCAGCCCCAAATTGGTCAGGCAGTTGGATTAGATGATTGCTGTAGGTTCCTTCAAAGAAAACAAACTGTGTTTTGTGCTTTGTCAGCCTTCTCGAAGGCTTATTTCAAGTAGCTACCTTATCCTACAGTGCTAAGAAATCCACCATCTAATCAGACTTGAAGGGGTGATTTAAAAGGAAAGCTCAAATACAAAGCAACTATGGAACAGGCATTGTGCTTCCCTTACGCGTCTGCATTTGTGCTGTGTGTCTCTTACCCCTCACCTGACCTGTATGAATTCAGCCACTTCCCCCTTCCCGAATGTTCTTAATCTTGCAGAGCGGCCACTGAGTGTGAGCTTCCCTCCAACTTCATCCAGGTGTTCAAGCAGTGCCTTCTCCTCTGTCTTCCACAATATTAATTATTCATCTTTTAAGAAACAGAAGAAGATTCCTTCAGCTCTTATGGAGGTAGGACCAAGCTGCCCAGGAAAGGCGAGGACCTGTAGAGAGCTGTGCCTTCTGTACCTGTGTTTGTAATTCCCTCTATGTGCAGTGGGCTCAGCCCTGGTCTACTTTCACCATGCAATTATTTTATTTCTGTTTTTTATAGTAGTCTTTAAAACACAAAATACTCTGAGCTCTGAAGATACCACACAAGCTTTCTGAGCCCACTGGGAAACCCACTTAGAGCATCATCTAAAGAGTATGAAATCTTTAGAAAACTAAGACAAGCTCAAGGTGCTGGACAGTACAACAAGGCAGATGACAGTGCCAAGTACCTGCAGAGCATGATACCCTAGTGACTGGCTACCTAACTTCTGAAACCTGGCTATGATTCCAACACAACTAAAAGAGCACTTCCTTAAGGAATAGAGTCTAATCCTTGGCAGTCAATTCAAGAGCATACATGCAAGCAGTTTCCCCCCAGCTCAAACAAAACTCTTACAAACCAGACAGATAAAGTCTTGATCTCAGCAGTGTGAGCAAATAAAATTGCCACCAGTTTCAATGTGGCCAGGATTTTTCTTTCCAGTAACGAGGTGCCAGTCATGCTGATGTAAGTTGCCCATCACACTCAAGCAGTGAGCTGCTTCCATGTCATTGAAACCAGCTGGTATTTGTTGTTGCGATAAAGCAAATAGGATGCAGGCATCTCGGTGGACTCATTGTGCAGCCGAGGCACTGGAGTCTGAAAGGTTTGCTTGTGCTGAGGTGAAACGGCCGAAGCCACCAGCAGGTAGACAGAAGCTGAACGCCAGCAGGAGCTGCTCGGAAAGAGCCCCTGCCCGCGGGGAGGCAGCAGAGCACTGCCCTGTCACTGCACAGCTGCTGGCAGTGCCGCCTTGGCATCTCTGCCCGCCCTTCCTTCGTGCCACAGCATCGCGGTTCGCTGCTGCGACTAACCCCCGGATCGCTGGGAACACTAAGCACTTGCATCTCAAAATACCTCTGTGAGAGAAGTAACTTCTCAGAAATCTTTCACAAATTAAACCTAACATAAATCAATGTAAAACCCTTGCAAAGTCCGACATATACCCACATCTTAGAAGTGCTCATCGACGGTCAGTCCCCCTTGGAAGCATGTACTTCTAAAATTCAAAAAAACAGACCTGGGAAAAGGGACAAGTTCAGCTTCTCAGAACACAGCTGGAAACGTGCCGACCTCAGGAATAACTCAACTACTTCCTTTCCATGAGTTACTGAAAACCCAGTTTAATCTTCACACAGTTTAAAAGAACCATAGCACAATGCTTTCCCTTTCTTCTGTCCCTGTATTTTTGATAGTCTGCTTATGCTTTCACAGACACAGACCCGGTTGGCTGGTGTGATGCAAGCACGCATAATCAAGAAGGGGAAAGCTCTTTGCTGTCACAAACCCTGTTTTTTCCCTGCTTTAGGTGGCAGCCTCAGGAGAGGGAGCTACCATCAGTGGTTACCTCAGCAGATGCAAGAGAGGCAAAAGACACTGGAAAAAACGCTGGTTTGTTATCAAAGGCAAAGTCCTCTACACCTACATGGCAAATGAGGTACTGTGCAACCTGACTTCAAATAGTTTCCTAGCCCAGTTTCCTTCTGTACTCCCCAGGAGCAGCACAACTAAATGTGAAAGGTAGAAACGACAGTTCTCACAGTCACTACCTGCCTTCTGAGACCTAGTCCTAATAGAGTGAGTCTCCAGGGAGCTGAGCTGAGCTTACTTGGGGGCCCAGCCACAACAGCAGCCAAACCTCAGCAGCCCTCTTCACAAACTGCCCTTCCTTGGCTTATTGCTATGATAAACTGCCAGCCACTGTGCACCTTAGGTCTGCATATCCGTACCTAAAGATTTCAGGGTCCTTAGGTGTTTTTCTAGTGCACTTGGTGACTGCCAGATGTTTTGTGGATAAATGGTGCTATAAGCCATTTCTGGTGCAGAAGAGAATCTTGTCATTTTGTAAGTAGGACATAACATAATTGTCCTAGTACCAAAGAGGGCAAGACAGAAGGGTGGTCTCCAGAGAAGAGAATAATGCTTTGTGTGCTGGCCTGTAAGCTCTTCCTTACACCCAGGGAGGCTGGATGTCAGCTAAGTATTTTTCAATGTATTGTGTCATTTTGCAGTCCCTTTCCTTATTTTAATCTTTTCTCCTTTGTGAATAGCCACAACACAAAGAGACTTAAACTGTGATACACAGTTTGGTTCTAATGGGCAGGTTTCACAAGCAGAAAAACCCATTTTGCTGAGCAAAGGGCACAGAAGGCAAGAACTGTTGTAATAGCAATATTTGGTACCCTAAACCTTCAGAATACTTTTCAAACATTAATTATTTAAACCTACAGCACCAGTGTGAAGGTTCCATGAAGCAACATTATTCCCTTTGAACAGATCAGGAGATTGAGGCACAGAAGGGTTAACGATTTGGCTAGCAATTCAGACTATTAGCATCAAAATCGGTATGCAATACATCTGCTTCATGTCGGCTAACCTTAACAGTGGCTCAACAATAGTGAAAAAGCAGTGGATGGCTGATTACACTTTGCATGCCCGGTCTGCAATTCAGCTTCTAAAAGCAGAGCCAAAGGCAAGACACAGATAAAAAACATGATCTAGGCACAGTGGCCAAAACTGCAGCTATCGGTGACAGCTAAGCCAGAACTCAGTTAAGACTTCTTGTTTTATTTAACTTGTACTAAACGGCACCTGGCAAGCAAAATTCATGAATGGTTCTTGGGAGTAAATTAATAATTAATTATCAGCTCAGAAATTTCCAAGCAGTGCTTTGGAAAAAAGTGTGCTGAGAAAGTGCAGTGCTAAGAAAACTGCCAGTGTTGTCAAAAGAACACAGCGAGGCACCAAGAAGGCTACTGCTTGCACTCAGCAAATAAAAATGGGTAACTGTGAGCAGGTCTCAGGCTTTCAGAACTGTTCCTGTTCTGTTGCTCTCAGTAACCTCCCAGACTCTTATGTCAGAGAGAGCCATTAAAGTAATGGCTAATTTGACTTTCATGGCTGTGTGGATGATCATGAAGAACTGGACTTTTGGAGGTGGTTTTTGAGTTCAAGACTGAGACTAGATGAGCATGTGCAGTACAGAGGCACTGCCCCTGCTCAGGTAAGAGCCACCAGTGCAGCTGAAGACCAACGCTATTCCTTTTGCAGCTCTGTCAGAGAGGGGCTGCATCATTATTTGCTTTTCAGAAGAGCCCTTAAACTGTTACAAAGCTTCTAAATTTTGGTTCACTCCTCCTTTGCTTTCAGGACAAGGTTGCCACTGAAAGTTTGCCTTTGCTGGGTTTCACTGTTGCTCCAGAAAAGGAGGAAGGCAGTGCAGACGCCGTTTTCCATCTCTACCACAAGCAGACTCTCTTTTACAGCTTCCGAGCAGAGGACAACAGCTCGGCACAGAGGTAAGGGTGCAGGTCTCCACTGAGCCAGCACGGGTCCCAGAGCTGATGTAGGGCTTCCTCCTGCCCGTCAGAAATGCCTTCCTCTCAGCAGCCTCAGCTTGGGGACTCAGCACAGTTACTTGTGATTGACCTGGGTGATGTGAAAAATCTACCTGGCACATCTCAGTTCCTTCAGAAAGGAGAACTTGCTCCTTTGTATAGGACAAAGAGGAGCCTGAGTCTCAGGTTAACGTGCCTAGAAGTCTGTCAGCTACAGTTACTGCACAGGAACTTCTCTGCTTTGTGTTCTGGCTACCCGACTCTCCTAGCGTCCTCACCAACATGCGGTCAGGTTTCCCAGTCTACTGCTTCCACACAATAGCCATGAAATTAGCAATAAAAGTGCCAGCACCTCAAGACACCCAGGTAAGGAGATAACTCTTCATGAGAAGTTCTGTTGCTTTTAAACATACTTCAGAGGTTTCACCTTTTCTAGACAGCACTTGTACTGCCTTTGAGCTTTTACGATCAATCCCTGGTATAGGTTGTAGTGGAACACAAGAGTCCTGAACTCAGTTCCCTGCTTTAATCACAGAACCAGGGATCTCCACTGAAGCTGGGATGGGAAATGCAGTCCTCTTCAGGCTCTATGTTCTTTAAATAATTACTTTACTCAAACTACAGATGTTCTTAACACACGTACAGTGTTATGTGCACCACTTTGCCTTTCCTGCCCTTCCCAGGTGGATTGATGCCATGGAAGAAGCATCGATATTATAGCAGCTGGCACCCAATGGACTTGAATCAATTCTCAGCTCTCCATACACATCCAGCAGTGCTCTTCTGTCTTACTGAACCCATCAGTGTATTTCAGGCAGAGTGGCTACATACACTGGATATAAACTGTCTCCAGATTGCTCTTTTTTCTTCCCTCTTCATACACCCACATTTTTGCAAATGTACACTTTAGAGAATATTTATGATGATCTTTAGGTCTGCACAAGCTCAATCTGTACTATAAACATCTTTTCTGATCCCACAGTAAACTATGTCTAACATCAAGACAAGAAAATACTTGGAAATTCTGAGTACAGTAACAGGCTCAATTTTATTTACTTCAGAGCACTATCCTATTTCATTGGTTTTGGTTTGATGTCTGCCATGAAATATGATGTAGTAAACAACAAATGCTCATTTAAAGCACTTTATTATTTTTATTGGACCATGGCTTTATCTTCTCATGTTTCTAAGGAGTTCTGTGGCTGATTTATGACTTGCCCATTAGCAAGCACCAGCAGGAAATGATCCTGTGTCTGCTAAATTGCTCCCATAGAAAATAAACCAACAGCATCTTCAGTGTACCTGGGCTATCAAAGCTTCACTGGCAAGAGTCCAGAAAAATTACTATCAATTTGCCATTTTACACAGATCACTGCATAGCATCATACCATTGCAGTGCTTTTTACAATGTGCTCTGCTAGCTCTACAAATCCAGATGCTGAATTAGGTCACTTCTACCTAAACACTACATCAGATTCAACCCAGAGGTTACTTGTAATTTATTGTAAACTACAGACAGTTTTTATTGAACACTACCTAGCAGTCTTAAGATTTTTATCACCTGTTCAAGTAGTCTCTTCCCAAAGCTCCTGCTATTTCTGTTGTTCCTGCTATAAACAATGCCATCAGAAGCTGAACCCATGCAGGCAGCTCACACCTTGGAACTTGCTGGTGGGCTGCACGCACTGGGCTGAACCTGCTCTGCTGCAGTGCTTTGTAGCTCTTGTGGCCAGACTTAACTTACATCCAACTGCTGTTATGCACTACAGCTCCAGAGCTGGATTCTCAGCAGCCAAGCACCTGGGTGGCTTCTCAGATGCTGTGCTGCTTGACCCCAGCTGAGGACAGAGATCTCTGGAGTGTGGGGGTATTTTTGTTGGGGTTTTTTTTTTGTTTGGTAGCTCTTAGGGGGCTTGGGTGTTTGTTAATTAGTTTGGGGGTCTTCTAGGGGGGAGGGGAGGGTTTTGGTTTTAGTGTTTTGTTGGGTTTTATAAAGTTTGAAAAGTGGTGTTCCGATCATTGCAATAAAAATATTTCATGTCCTATATTTATCATATTTGACTGACTAATAGAATGGCATTTATGATTAAAATATATCTTTGTATAAAAATATCACGTTCCAGAATTTACTTACATTCCAATATATTGAAGGTGAGGAGTTTTATTACTTTAATTTTTCCCTTTCTTTGAGAAGCTTACCGGGCATCTCAAAGTTTGACCCAAACAAACTCTTTATAAATTACCCACACTTTAGAGGTCTGTAATGTGTATCCAAATGATAAAGGTAGTTCAGTTTGCCTCCTGGAAAAACAAAGCTTGAAAAAAGAACCACAAATACACCCCTACAACTAATTAAAAATCCAGTTATTTTGTGGTTTGTTGATACATCTGAGTCTGACAGTTTCATAAAGCAGATCATCATATGGAAACAGAAATGAAGGATGAGTAAACTTTGGTATTCTTTAGTTAAGGGATGAAGATCAATGGTCTGCCTCAGGCTAAAGCCACTGATACCAGCACACTGGAAGTGTGCATCCCCCCCTTAGAAACATTTTGCACTGATGAAGAGAGGGAATGCTGAATACAGAGTAAGGTCTCTAATGACAGTCCCAAACAAAACCGCACTACAGAGCAACAGTATTATGAAGACTTAGGTGCTGACATTTAGTGACTGTTGTATGAAGTTTTAAGTGGGAAATGAATACTTTATAATATTTTGTTGTAAAACATAAGACACAGTGCTATCAAACATTGTTTTAAGTAATGTGGACAAATAAAAGAGCAAAATGTACTTGTAGTTCTACAGGCTTTTCCTTTCCCTCATTTTTAACCTTCTTTAACCCTGGCTCTGCAGTCCTAGTTACTGTTAACAGGCACCTATCAACTGGTTCTGACAGGAAGAGCATCAAATCAGAAGATGGTAACAGAAGCCTTCTGGTGGAAGCAGGATTTAGACTGAATTGCTACGATGAAGTGCTTCAGTCCATATTGCATTTACCTCCCATAAAGCCCATCTAGCAGTCAATTCATCCAGAGACACAGGTGCTCTCAACACAGGACAGAGAGAGAACATGACCCAAGAGATGCACATCTCACAGCTTAAAGCCAGTTTAAATTTATTCCCAGTTTATTTCACTGTAAAAAAGGCCTCCTTTTTGCCAAATCCTCCACTTAAAAAACATGCTGTGCTCAAACACATGGCTCCACAATTCATTATCCCTGACTGCTAACAAGGGAAACACATTCCTACCCAATCTCTAACTTACAGCAAAGCTAATATGAAAATTTACAAATCTCAAAGGCATCTGCATCACAGAGCTGCACTTGCACACTCGTGGCACATTTTCAGTACAAGAAATACACCTGTGTCTGAAGGCATGTGCATGGCTGTACTTGGAGAATGGGAAAGTGCTTCTCACACTTGACCTGACAGGAGTGGACACCCAAGACGTTTTTGGAAACATTTTCCTTTATTTATAGCAAACAGCCCTGTACATCATGTGCTTTAATGCCAACAGCTTCACAACCATAGCTCTTCACTTCTCATATTCTTGCCCCAAACAGCCAGTTCTAACAAAAAGACCCCAAAGAAGCCTCGACCTGACAAATAAATCCAAGTGCTGACAGTGTTCAGCACCTCCAGTGTAAGCACTGCCTTCAGCCTTCCACACGTTTCAAGAGTTACTATCACTTCATGGCTTCCCATTTTGCTGTTCATCTGAGCCCTCTGACAAAAATACCAGACTTAAGACAAGCTTAGCAGAAGTACTAAGATAACTTTGGTATGGGTAGGCTGAGAAATAGCTACACAGAGTTATGAAAGCTAACTGGGGTCATGGTCAAGGTACAACACCCTCAGAAAGCAGTGACGAGCACCCAGCAATGGTGCTCTTAAACCGCCTCAGCTACGCCTACAGCTGGCTTGGGCCCACAGCCGCACACCTGCAGACAGAAGCAGCTTCGTTTGCAGCCAGCTCCACGGGGAGATCCCTCACCAAACGACGCCGGCTTTAAAAAACGAGTAACAACCTCAGGACGCTCTGGTGGTGGCCTTTGGAACACAAGAGTCACCTGCAAGCCTACCTTTGACTCTGCATCTTCAGTAAGAGCAGCGATACGGGTGGCACATCGCCCTGTGCACAGAACAACGCCCTCCGGCCAACCGGCTCGGACTGCAGGCTGCGGTAGGGCCTCCAAGGCCACAGTCTCAACTTGCAAACGTGTGCGCTTTCAGTTTAGGGAGCCCGGTCAGGGGCAGGGACCTCGCAGGCCCAGGCGCGCTCTCCCGCCGACCAGGGCCCGGCAGCTGTGGCGACTGCCACGAGCCGGGCGCGCAGCGTTCTGCCCGCCAGAGCAGTGGCGCGAAGCTCGAGCNTCACCACCGCCGCCGCCCTCACGGGGGGAGGGAGGGCCGCCGCTGGGCACCGCCACCCAGCATTGGCCCGCCTGGGCCCGGGTCGGGGTCACCAGCAGGGCACGATTGGCGCCGATTCCTGAGGTA